>MU765489.1:28448-41017 GCA_026770625.1 Nicotiana glauca | reverse complement strand
CCCCCCAATCTCGTCTCTAACAACTCATAGACAGACCTGAATTCCACCGCCTCACTCCGCCGCCTTCCGTCCGTCGAAAATCGCCCATGGCGGCGGACGGTGCCCAAACGCCACCAAATTTACACCCCAAACTCCTCTCACCCTCCCCATTCCAAATCCCCATTCAGTTTCCCTCGAATCTTACCCGACCTTCTCGAATATTCGTTCAAAGTTCCAAACACTAGCGCCGCCACAGTTCTCCGGTGGCGGCGCCACCTCCCTTCAACCCCAAATCAACACCATATAATCCTCATGACCCCCTCTTTCCGAACCTCAGCATAGTTCCCCTCGAATCTCTTTCAAATGTCTCAAATTATCAATCTGAGGTTTGAACCCTAAAGTGTTTATTCTCGAGTTTTTTGAGTTTTTCAAGGCTAACTTACCACAAGATAATGATGGTAGCTGGTTCTTGAAAAGGAACAAGCGATTAACATTATCTTGGGGTAAGTTGGAATGTCAGTATCGAAGTCAAGTCTACTTGGTAAGTTTCTGCATTTGTTTGATTGTTTTGTTTGTCTTTTTGCATTAATTCACGTCTGTTCTTCTTTTTCCGAAATTTTAGGCCTTTCCTACTAAGTTTTTTGAATTTGTTTAAACTTCTAGTTTTTGCTTTTTCTTTTGCTGTGCTTTATTTTAGAATTATCAGTAATTTTGTTGATTTATGCTTTCTACAAGCTTTAGCTACTAATTACTGTATTAGGCAATAACTAGTCTAGTTAATTTGGCGATTAATTATTTCAAAGGTCGAATATCAAATAGGTTCATTCACTGATTATGTCGTTGATTGTTCATGTGTGGGATATATGTTGATTTTGTTTCAGTGTTAAAACTTTTAGGTTTCAGAAATTAATATCATTTGGTTCTGATTGTCTAGGATTCAGTTTAGAGAATTATTTATCATGTTTATAAGAATTCAGAGCTTTAGAGGGTAATAACAGTGTTCATGGGTGTAATTTGGGTAGTCTGTATTTGGGATATTGGATAACAGGGGATTTCAGGGGGGTAGTTTTGGGGAACTTTCTTCCTCGGAATTGGACTTTTCTTGGCTCCCTTCCACACTCTCAAGTTGGTGGGCATAGTGAGCCTCAACCAATATTTGCATTTGATCTTCTAAAGTACGGATGTGTTCATCATTGTGAGCCAAGCCTTGTTTCAAGTCCTCGAGTGCAAAGTTGTGCTTCTCCTCATTTTCAAGAATGGTCTCCAACATTAGCATCATCTTCTCATTTTGGGCATTTGAGAGTTCTTTTGGTTTTGATCCAGTGTCAAGGAAGGATTTTCAACTTCAATCTCCAAGGAAGGTTCTCGGCTTTCATTCACTTCCGAGACTTTTTTAACCCTTTAGGCTTCGATCATTTCATCCATTTGTGAGTGCAACCTTTCAAGTGCCAATTCATTTTGGAGACTATTTTCCAAAAGCTCCTCCAAGGCACATTGTTCTTTGTTTCCTCCTTCAAGTAGACACTCCAACATGAGCTTGAACTCTCCATTTTTGGCCATGCTCATAAAATAAAGTCTGCTAACAAATATTAGATGGTGCACCAGTTTTAAATAGAAAGCATGAAGTCAGTAGAATGAATTAAAAATGAAAAGGGGTTGCTAGTGGAATAACACCTTGTGTAGTGCCCTTTTAATGAGCTGGAAATTTGATAACATGGGGGTAATAATGAAAAGGCTAAAAGGATACAAGTGTAAAGGTATACACAGCCTGGAAAGGGGAGGGACAGAATTAAAAAAAGGTAGAATACACCCTAAAGAGGGTATACTCCATAATATATAAGGAGAGATGGTCTGGAGTCTAAAGACACACATTGATAGAGACTGGTAATCAAAAACACAGGAAATATTCAGAGAGGAAGCTGAAATATTCTGAAACACTGAGAGCTGGAGAGAAAACACACATAGATTCACACTGAAAAACACTCTAAAAATCATAAAGGGGGATTCACAAGTCTGGTAGAGTTTAAGAGGAAAATTTGGAGAGCTGAAGATAGAAAAATACAGAAAATCCCAAAGAGGTTGCACACCTTACTATTTGATAGAGATTAGAGAGAAAAACTGTAGAAAAATAGAGACGGCAGAAAATTTTGAATGGAATTACTGTTACATTGAAGAATCGTTCAGTGATTTTCAAGCTCTTAATTTCTGAAGGATTTTCTGATTCTTTTAGTGTCAAAATGGATTGAAATGGGTGTTTAAGGGTTGATATTTGAAGTTGTGGTTGTTTTTAGAGGAAAACTATTTTCTCCTATTTTTCATACTCTTTTTAGGTTCTGAGCTGGTTCTGCTGGTGTTGACTCGTTTGAACTGCTGCTGTTTGATATTGCTTTTGCTGTGCTAATCTTCTTCTTTTCCCTGACTATGTTCTTCCAGATATTCCCAATAACACTATGGTCATCATCTAAATGTAGTCGAGGTTGGGATTCGAGTTTGGAATAAGAGATGAAGTTGTTCATATCAAATCTTACTTGTCTTCTTTGCTTACTTGCATACTGTAATATCCGGCATTAGAAACGCCTTGATTAGCATGTTGATTGGTATGCTTATGGATTTCAGTCGAGATCTAAATCATGTTAGCCTAATGAAATGTTGTTTTCTCATGATCACGTTGTTGTGTCTTGAAATTAGCTTTGGGCCTTTGCCTTGAGTGTTTCATATTTAGAATTATTTCGAGGTTTGAGCTTCTGTTAATGAACAAATCAGCTGCATGGATACTGATTAATTTGTAGGCCTTGATTAAGTTGGTGTTGAAGTTGTCTGCTTAGTATTAACCTTGTTTGTTTACTGATCCTTTCTCCCCTAATTTGGCAAACAAATGATAAGTTGTAATGTATAAATTTAAGGCTTATGAGGCCACTGGCCACTTTTTAGTCTTCATATAGTGATTTTAACTTCGGTTTGAGCAAATAGATACAGTCCCATGAATGGTCAATTGTGGATTCAATTGTTAATTGTTTGGGCATTGTGAACACTGAAAAAAACTAATTGAACACATGGTTTTAAGTTTCGAGGCTTTTAATCTCAGTTTGATGCATCTGTAAACAATCCCAAATGGGACGAGTTGGTCTTAATTTGTGGCTTGTTACTTTACTGCCTATAATTGATTATCTACAAGGATCGAGTTGTTTGTTTAAAGAGTATATGCAATTGTCCTTCATTTGTCTTCAATAGATATTAGAATCAAAAGCTAGAAGGAATAAATTTATGGATGCAACATTTCATAATTTGAATTCCATTTTGTGTTTTTTTGGTAACTCTCGATCTCATGGAGTTTCAATTCAATCTGGTACCAGCTGTGATGAATTTCATTTACCCATACTGATCCCAGCCCAAATATGTTCGTTCATGGGATTTGATGGCTTGTGTGGGAGTTGATTATTTCTCATTTGGGCTCCTTCTTGGGCCTAACATTGAATGGTATACATCCGTAGTCTCCAGGCCTCATGCTGGGCCAGAAGCCCAACTCCAAACCACTAACCCCTTCCATTAAGTAAAATAAGCCGTTATCCCTAATCGTGGTATAATTCCTGCCCATTAATGGTGGATTGATTAATTTTCTCCAACTAGTTGGGGCGTTCCATATTTAGCATAAGTAGCTTACGGCCCTCCAAGATATAGTTTAGATTTCCTTTAGAGTTAGAGTAGAGGTGTGCCGAGACTAACAAAATTTCAAATGCTTGGCCCTCTTTAATTATATCTTTAAAATATTTAGAATTTGAGGCGTGCCATTTAGCTAATTTCCATGACCCTCACAAAGTTAACAATGCGTTAGTCGCTTTAGGCGCTTTATTTAATAATATTACCTTTCTAAGCTCGGGTGCACATTTATGTGACTAAAATCCAAATCTCAATGACGTTAAAATATGTCGAAAGCCATGGGTGCATTTATGTGACGTGGTTCGAGACGTATTTTAATAACGTTGCAATTTTCTCTAAAAATGAATAAAAGCGGTTAAAACTAAAATTGCATATAGGTTCATAATTATTTTAAATCAGATAATTTAAGCCGAATATGACAGTTGAGCGACCGTGATAGAATCACGGAACCCAAGAATGCCTAGTACCTTTTTCCGGGTTAACAGAATTCCTTACTCGGATTTTTGGTTCGCGGACTGTTAAACAGAGTCAATATTTTTCTCGATTCGGGATTCAATCGGTGACTTGGGACAACATAAATCTTCCAAGTGGCGACTCTGAATCTCTTAATAAATGAATCCCATTTCTATTTTCCTTTAATTGAAAAAAACCTCCCTTTGTTATACCCTTCCAGGGGTGTAGTAAAAAAAAGAGGCGTGACAGCTCTGGCGACTCCGCTGGGGACATTGACCCAGAACCACTGGTTCAGGGTTAGAAATTCGAGCTTGGAATAATTTTTATATTGGCTTTATTTATTATCTGATTTTTATTACATGTTTGGGCCTAATGTGCTAAATGATATTTTTACCGCTTTGATATTATTTGAACTGTACATATAAACTGTTACGAAACCCTTCTCCTCTTATCTTTGGGGATGTGCTCACTGGTCGAGACTCCCTATTTTGTTAGTGTCATACCTTGAAATAAGAAAGAGGCTCGGACAAGTTACTAAGCCAGATGATCTTTCGGGTCCCCGGTACGTAGCCCCCTCCTCGACTCGAGTTGTCTGCTCGGGTACACAGTCTAGAACAAATACCCAAGTTTTGAACCTAGAATAACTCAGCCTCATGCCGGATCCCTAGTAAGAACGTTTGTTTGGATCATGTGCATTTGACTTTGGAGGCTCAACACAAGGGTTGGGTCTGTCTAGGACATGTGTACCACAATTGAAAACAGACCATCCTGATGCATCTTACTAATGCTTATGCATTTATTTGCTTCGGACTTGCATGCTAACCGACTTTCGAATATTTGGAAAAAAAAAGGGGAGAGAAACAGTGATATGAGGGTTAAAGAGAGATAATTACCTATTTTGGAAAAACCAATGTTCAAATAGTGTCGAAACTCTGCCAAATTTTTTGTAGAGAAAATGAAAAAAATAGAATAAAAAAATGTGTTTGTTTTCAAAAATAGTTTGTTTTATTTGTCAATGAAAAAGAAAAAAAAAGTCTTGTGATTCAAAAAATAGTTTATATATTCGCCAATGAAATGAAAAAAAAAAGGAGTCTTGTTTTCAAAACTAGTTTATTTTATTTGGCAGAACTACGTAAGTTTGATTCTCACCGAATGTGGGATAAGTAAGCAATCCCCATCGGGCTCAACTATTTTGAAAATTAGGGGAAAATAAATATCACAGTTTTTCCATAAGTAAGGTGGTGTCATTCTTATCCAAAATAGTCGAATGTCCTTAAAAGGACGTTGGAAGACCGTTTTTGCAAGAATAATCGCCTTTGGTCGTTTCTCAAAATTTTTGGCCAGTTAGCAAACACAGCCTTTAAATCTTCTTCGAAAGTGCTGAAAGGCCGTATTGACAAAACCGAATATTTTTATGAAAATATTTGAGAAATAGTGATGATTGTTTTTTTTTTTTTAAAATTTAAAATATATATATTTGCATGTTAGTCTATTTTTAGATTGTATTGCCATTTTGATGTTAGAATCTTTTAGAGTCCGTAAATCTTGTAATAAAAGGTGTCACTGCAATAAACACATTTTTATGGAAAATTTGAAAAAAAAATCCAATTTTTTTAGTCATTTTGCACTTATCAACCAGAACTACGCACGGTCCGATTCATGCGGGGTCATGNTGGGATTCTGGATCAAAAGCAAACTTGTTAGTCTATTTTTAGATTGTATTGCCATTTTGATGTTAGAATCTTTTAGAGTCCGTAAATCTTGTAATAAAAGGTGTCACTGCAATAAACACATTTTTATGGAAAATTTGAAAAAAAAATCCAATTTTTTTAGTCATTTTGCACTTATCAACCAGAACTACGCACGGTCCGATTCATGCGGGGTCATGATACGTAGGCAATCTCCATAAAATTCGACCACAACTAAAAAAAATGTATATAAGAAAAAATGTATATATAAAAAAGGATTAAATAAAGAAAGATATGAGTATCAATAAAAGAGAATGGAACAAAGAGAAGTCGGGATGACGCAAGCAACCAAGAAAATACATGATAAAACTTGCTGAAAGCTTAGGTGCATTGGATCCCAATGTGCGATTGCATATCTGTAAATACTAATGACTAACAAGTTTGCTTTTGATCCAGAATCCCAGAATTATTAGCTACTTAACATACTGGCAACCCACTCATACCCAGCCAAATCCAAAGGAGAAATGGAAGAAATCATGTCCAGTACAGATAGAGAAACAAGTGTCGAGGTGGAAGAGTTAGATATGAATACAATGAAAAAGGAAGTGTACAAACTGAAACAGCAGATGGCCGAGATGTATCAGGCCTAGACCAAGGGGAAGGCACCACCCCCGCTACCACCTAACTTCCTGGATGCCGCCCTTACCTAAGCTCCAGATACAATGTCAGATGATCCTCCATACTATCCAGATCCACCAGCTTATCTCCAAGCTTATGAAGACCAATATTACCCCTCAGAGGTTGCCCACAAGGTTCCCTACTCATACAAACAAGATCCGTGGGATGAGCCACATGTTGAAAATGAAAGGTTCACAGCAAGAGAAGGGAAATATGGGATACCTAGGAGGATGAAAGGCATAGCACAATCCTTGAAGAACAAACAAGTAAGGGGAGATTAGGGTAGAAAGTCTTACAAAGAATTGTCCTTGTCACCTGACGTTCGCCTGCCCGCAGGGTTCAAAGTGCCAAAGTTTAACTTGTATGATGGGTGTGGAGATACGGTAGCCCACCTGAGGGTCTATTGCAGTGAAATGAGAATTGTCGGAGAGAAATATGACTTGATGATAGCCTTTTTCAATAAAATCTTGACTGGGGCAGCTTTGGAATGGTATACTCGTCATGATGTTGGTAAGTGGCATACATTGGGCGACCTGGCTCAAGATTTTATGCGACACTTTCAATACAAATTAGGTGGTAGCCCAGACCGCTCCTCCCTATCTAAAATGAAAAAAAAATGCCGGATGAAAACTTTAGGGAGTTTGGGTTCAGATGGAGGAAGCAAGCTGCTCGTGTCAATCACCTGATTGTTGAAAAAGAAATGGTTGAGCTTTTCCTACAAGCCCATGGGCTCACCTACTTCAGTCATTTGATCCCGGATTTGGGTAACCCTTTTAGTGATATGATAAAAATGGGGGACATGGTAGAAGAGGGAATCAAGTCAGGCAAAATCATGAGTCACTCGAAAGACAATCAGAACATCCCATTAAGATTAGGTGGAGGAAAGAGAAATAGAGAAGATGATCCGACCCTTGATCAACCCTTCCAGCCTCGCCATCGCACTCGTGAATATCCTTGTGCACCAGATGATCCTCCCCAATGCTACTTCTCTCCATAGAACTCCCAAAGTCGTACATCACTTTCCCAGTACCCAGCTCCACAAAATGCCTATCTATTCCCACGAGCCTACCGCAAACCCCCTAGATCGGGTTTCTGGCCCAATCAAGCCTTTAAGAATGAGAGGTTACGAAAGAAAACCTACACTCTTTTGGGAGAGTCATATGTCAGTCTGTTCCAATGGCTAAGGAAATTGGACATGTTGAAGCCGATCCAAATAAAAATGTCAAACCCTCTACCAAAGAAGTTCGATTTTTCTCAAAGGTGCGCATATTGCTCAGATGCCCCGGGGCATGACATAGAGAAGTGTTAGAATCTAAAGAATGCGATTCAGAAGCATATTGATGCAGGCGACATTGTTGTGCAAAATCCAGATGCAGCAGACACTAGCCAAAGTCCATCGCTTGTGCATAATGAGACGCATACAGTGGGTATGGTTTATTTTGAAAAGAAATGTGAGAATTATTCTGGGATCCTCGGAGGTCCACATGCTACTAAGCTTTCAGCGCTATCAAAGGTTGATCTTAAAAAAGAGCAAGCACGGGGAACCCAAAAGCAATTTGTTAAGAACAACGTGATGGAGACTTGCGAAAGTCCTAGTATTGTTGATGCAGAAGTCAATGGCTAAGATATTGAGTTTGATGATTGGAACTATGCTCCATCCTTTGGCTAGCCAGGGAGGAGTTTTTGGTGGCTTATTTTGTTGTCATTTCTGTTGTCTGGGTTATTTCAGGGTTGTAACCCGGATATTGTCTTATGACTCAAACCCTTCTATCCTTTTATGTTGCCTGGTTTGTTTAGTCGTAGTAACTCGTTTAGTGTTGTCTAGGTTTGTTCTGAGGGTTGTACCCCAGTTTATGTTGCTTGTTTTGTTGTTCAAACCCTTTCACCATCTGTCTAATGCAATTCTCTATTTTCTGTCATTTCTAGTCATTTTTTTAGTTCTCTCCTCTTTATAGTTCTTTTCATGCCGGTTCTAGTGACATGACATGCACGCATAGTCCTAGGCCTAATCTTAAATATTAGTTCAATCATGAAGCAATTGGGGAGATGATAGGGGCACTTAAGGGAAATAAGAACAGATTTGGACATTTTGAGATCATTTGAAGCCCGAACCATATGAAACTGGGGCAGATAGAACATCAAGAAACCCTATTGAAATGCATCATGCCGCATCAGGTTGAAGCTAACGGCAAATTCGCCGAAATTGACAGGGATCGTTCATGGTCACGAAGAGTGTTGTCCAACAGTACTTAAAATTGACAAAAGGCGAATGTGTAGATATGGTTATTAAGTCTGGTACAATCAAAAGATGTTACGAGTGTTTTCCTTAGATTGTTTAATTGTGTTTGTTTGCTTTTGGCATGTTTTGAAGATTGGAATGACGAAGGCATTTTGTTCTGTTATCTAAACACTTTATCCTTCGTTACCCCTTTAAGCCTTATTTATTTTCTTTCATACCCCTCTTTCAGAATTAGCAGCAAAGATTAGAAACACAAGCGTGGAAGATAAGTAAAGAAAAGAAAAGGAAAGAAAAAACAACAAAACAACAAAAGAAAAAAAGAGAAAAGAAAAAAAAAGAGAAAGAGAAATAAGAGAATCACAACAAAGAAATTCCTATGTTGTGAACTATGTTTGACCTGATTCCTTTTAAGGATACGTAGGCAGCTTCACGGCTCGGTCATAATGAAACAAAAATCGAAGGATCCCCAAGCAAGAAACTGGGGTAGAAGTTGTGTTTGTAATAAAAAATTTGGTTCTAAAAAGTTGTAATTCTAACCCGCTAAATTTGGTTTGAGCTTTTTGATACCCTTTTCTTTCCAACCATATCCAAAAACCCATATTGATGTCCAAAGAAAGACCTTCTGATCAGTCTTCAAGAAATGCCAAGTCGAGCAAGTAGTGGTGATTCATGTCAGGGGCAACACTACGGTCCAAGCAGGAAAATTAATGAAAATGAGAGAGTCTTATTGGTGAAAACTCTCACGGGCACCGTAAGGCGATGAAAGCTGAGAAGAATAAAAAATGAGAGAGTCTCATTGATGAAAACCTTCACGAGCACCTTGAGGCGACTGTAAGTTGAGAAAAAGACCAAAGTAAGAGAGGCTTGATAGTCAAAACCCTTCGGGCACTACAAGTAGAATAAGGAGTGTAAATCAGATTGGATATGCGGAGCATTGAAACCCAGTTTCACGACAAAAAGGTACGACAAGAGATGAATATCAGAATTGCTTAACAGAATAGGCCGCGAGTGCATGTCACGGTCATTAGAGTTGGTATCCACATCCGATAGGTTTTTACTTTGTAGTTTTCTTGTTCGAAATCATCTCTTTCCATTGTCCTCTACCGTGTTCATTTTTTCTTGTTCACTTCTTCTTCCTGAGTCTGTTTGGTCAGAACAAGTGAGAAATGACTTCAAAATTTGCTATCAGCTTTCCAATTACACAAGACGAGATCTGGATAGTACATCAAAGTGGCATAAGTTAGAAAAGGATAACAAGCGCACTGATCTGGTAATAATCAACATGCTTTGGGATCCCTACAAAATACAAATATTTGGTACATATCAATTCATGGAGAATGCAACAGATGGAGGGTGTTGGGTGAACAGATCAAAGGTATATCCTGTGATAAGATTGACAAAAAGGATAGACCAGTGACAAGCAGGATATTCCAAGCATAAATCAAAGGTTATAGACCTCAAGGCAAAGGCCAGGGGTTTAAATCAGGAAAGAACAACATGCACACTGAAGTTGGTAACGATCAACATGCTTTGGGGATCACGTGAAACACAAAGGTTTGGTAGATGTCAGTTCAGGAGCAATGCAACAGATAGAAGGTATTGGGTTCGAACAAAGAAAGGTATTTTTTGTGTTAAGGTTTACAAAGGAAGTGGTTATTCAAGGAACAAGCAGGGTCTTCGAATGGAAATCAGTCATCATGTCAAGTGAAGGAGCAACAGAACTCCAGGCAAAGTCCAGTAGTTTAAGTCAAGAAAGAACAGCATACACACGGAGTGGGGGAAATGGACGTGATTTGGAATTCATGTGAGGCACAAAGGTCAGGTAGATGTTGGTTCATGAGCAATGCAACAAATAGAGGATATTGGGTCTGAACGGAGAAAAGATATTTCAGTGATAGGGATGAGAGAGAAAATGGTTAATCAATAAACATGCAAGGTCTTCGAGTGGATATCAGTTATCATGGGAGATATATGGGATCAGATAAGAAAACTAGAAGTGAAAACAACATTTAGGAATCCTGCGGCAAAGGATCAGTCAGAATGTCAGAAATTTTCGACCAAGTTCAAGGCAGTCGGACGAAGCAGAGCATGTAAAGGAGAAAACCATCCCCACCAAGAGTACCACAACTAATCACCGTATTCTAAACTGACCAGATTTTTCTTTAATTTGAAACGGGGGTATGAAATGTCGTTTATGTCGGAGAAACTCACCGTAAGGGAAGACAACATGGGGTTTAGGATAAAAATAATAGTTGAAGTTTTTGGAAGTCAGGCGTCCACCTGGAGAACAAGGAACAATAGTTGAAGATAGTTGAAGTCAGGCGTCCACCTGGAGAACAAGGAACAATAGTTGAAGATAGTTGAAGTCAGGCGTCCACCTGGAGAATAAGGAACAATAGTTAAAAATTTTGGAAGTCAGGCGTCCACCTGGAGAACAAGGAACAATAGTTGAAGATTTTAGAAGTCAGGCATCCACCTGGAAAACAAGGAAGAACAATTCAAGTCAAGAAGTTAAGAGTCCACTTGGAGACCAAGGGAAGGCAACAATGGTCAAAAGAAGACAATTCAAGTTTCAAGGAGAAAACAATTCGAGTTTCATAGGAAGGGGAAAAGCAGTTCAAGATTAGCAATCAGGCATCCACCTGAGGAAAAGAAAATTACAATTCAAGTCAGCAACAAAGGAACTTCGGAGGAAATACAAATTAACAAGAAAACAACAGTCGCAAGATCAAGTTTGAAAATAAATCTTTGTAATTTATAGACTATAGCTTAGTATAGCTTCTTTATCTTTAGCATGGTGTAATAAGGAGATCAGTAAGCAGTATCAGCAACAGCAATAACAACAGTAAATCACAGCTTTATGGTTGCCCCAACTACCGAAACTTCCCAAACTATATTTACCTGATTCCTTTTTAGCTAAGGATATGTAGGAAATCTTTGAAGCAGAGGTTCGGTGAAATCTTTCAAAAGATGCTTTACACGGAGTATCCAAACGGGCAAAAATCGCTCGTATCCGCTCACTTTATCTTTGCACGAAAACTCTTTCTGTTTCCGGACTAAAAGGGGCAGCTGTGAGCACGTGATTTTTTTCCTATGAGAATTAATCCCAGAAAACTCAAAATAAAGTAAATTTTTCTTTGTTTGCAATTTTGTGGATTTTATGGTATTTTCTGTTATTGTTTGCATTTGTCTATGCATGTTTATTTTGTGTAAATTAATGGAAAAATTAAAAAAAAATAGCATCTGCATTTAGGGTTTGATTTTTTACATTTTTAGATTAATTAAGTAAGTTGTTGTTTTACAAAAGTGAAAAAAATTATAAAAAAGAACATACTTTGCATTTGTTGTGTTTAATGTCAAAATTGTATGATTTGCTTTTAATTTGGTATTTAATTATTTGTGATAATTAGTATTTAGAGTTAATTGGAATTTTATGATTTAATTTTGGACTTTAGTTTAAGTTTTGAAAAGGAAAAGAAATTAGAAAGAAAAGGGAAATGAAAAGAAAAAGAAAATAAGAAGAGAAAAATCGGATTTGGGCCAATTCCAATCAATTCACCAAAGCCCAAACCAAACACCCTTATACCCTACCAAATACCCGCAACCCAAGCCCAAAACCCACTCCCAAAGAACCGGTCTCCAGCTTAAGCCAAACGATGTCGTTTGGATAAGCTTTGGTCAGGACCGTCGATCTCATTTGATCGAACGGTCCATAACCTCGCCCCATCACCCATTTAACCCGACCCATAAATCGTTCCAATACCCAGGTATCCAAAATGACCCCATTTCATTTAGTGATATAATCTGAGCCGTTGGATTTTAATCATCCAACGGCCCTAATTAAACCATTAATTTTTAATATACCAAAATCCAAA
>MU765489.1:0-27903 GCA_026770625.1 Nicotiana glauca | reverse complement strand
CTCTAATAACTTAGAGATAAACCTGAATTCCACCGCCTTACTCCGCCGCCTTCCAACCACCGAAAATCGCACACGGCGGCGGACAGTGGCCGAAAGCCACAAAATTTACACCCCAAACTCCTCTCACCCTCCCCATTCAAAATCCACATTCAGTTTCCCTCGAATCTTACCCGACCTTCTCGAATATTCGTTCAAAGTTCCAAACCCTAGCGCCACCACAGTTCTTCGGTGGCGGCGTCACCACAGTTCTCCGGAGGCGGCGCCACCTTCCCTCAACCGTAAATCAACACCATATAATCCCCATGACCCCCTCTTTCCTAACCTTAGCATAGTTCCCCTCAAATCTCTTTCAAATGTCTTGAATTTTCAATCTGAGGTTTGAACCATAAAGTGTTTATTCTCGAGTTTTCCAAGGCCAACTTACCACAAGATAATGATGGTCATTGGTTCTTGAAAAGGAGCAAGCGATTAAAATTATCTTAGGGTAAGTTGGAATGTCAGTATCGATGTCAAGTCTACTTGGTAAGTTTCTGCATTCGTTTGATTGTTTTGTTTGTCTTTTTGCGTTAATTCACGTATGTTCTTATTTTTTCGAAAGTTTAGGCCTTTCCTGCTAAGTTTTTTGAATTTGATTAAACTTCTGGTTTTTGGTTTTTCTTTTGCTGTGCTTCATTTTAGAATTATCAGTAATCTTGTTGGTTTATGATTTCTACAAGTTTTAGCAGCTGATTACTGTATTAGGCAATAACTAGCTAGTCTAGTTAATTTGGCGATTAATTGTTTCAAAGGTCGAATATTAAATAGGTTCATTCACTGATTATGTCATTGATTGTTCATGTGTGGGATATTTGTTGATTTCATTTTAGTGTTAAAACTTTTAGGTTTCAAAAATTAATACCATCTGGTACTGATTGTCTAGGATTCAGTTTAGAGAATTGTTTATCATGTTTATAAGAATTCAGAGCTTTATGGGGTAATAACAGTGTTAATGGGTGTAATTTGGGTAGTCTGGATTTGGGATATTAGATAAAAGAGGATTTCAGGGGGTAGTTTGGGGAATTTGGACCCTCCATAATTAAAATAAAGTCTGCTAACAAATATTAGATGGTGCATCAGTTTTAAATAGAAAGCATGAAGTCAGTAGAATGAATTAAAAATGAAAAGGGGTTGCTAGTGGAATGACACCCTGTTTAGTGCCCTTTCAATGAGCTAGAAATCTGATAACATAGTGGTAATAATGAAAAGGCTAAAAGGATACGAGTGTAAAGGAATACACAGCCTGGAAAGGGGAGGGACAGAATTAAAAAAGGGGTAGAATACACCCTAAAAGGGGTATACTCAATGATATATAAGGAGAGATGGTCTGGAGTCTAAAGACACACATTGATAGAGACTGGTAATCAAAAACACAGGAAATATTCTGAGAGGGGGTTGAAATATTCTGAAACACTGAGAGCTAGAGAGAAAACACACACACATATTCACACTGAAAAACACTCTAAAAATCATAAAGGGGGATTCACAAGTTCAGTAGAGTTTAAGAGAAAAATTTGGAGAGTTGAAGATAGAAAAATATAGAAAATCCCAAAGAGGCTACACACCTTACTGTTTGATAGAGATTAGAGAGAAAAATTGTAGAAAAATAGAGGCGGTAGAAAATTTTGAATGGAATTACTGTTACATTGAAGAATCGTTCAGTGATTTTCAAGCTCTCAATTTCTGAAAGATTTTCTGATTCTTTTAGTGTCAAAATGGATTGAAATAGGTGTTTAAGGGTTAATATTTGAAGCTGTTGTGGTTATTGTTAGAGGAAAAATGTTTTCTTCTATTTTTCATACTCCTTTTGGGTTCTAAGCTGATTCTGCTGGTGTTGACTCGTTTGAACTGTTGCTGTTTGATATTGCTTTTGTTGTGCTGATCTTTTTCTTTTCCCTGACTTTGCTCTTCTAGGTATGCCCAATAACACTATGGTCATCATCTAAATGTAGTCGAGGTTGGGATTCGAGTTTGGAATAAGAGATTAAGTTGTTCATATCAAATTTTACTTGTCTTCTTTGCTTACTTGCGTACTGTAATATCCGGCATTAGAAACGCCTTGATTAGCATGTTGATAGGTATACTTATGGATTGCAGTCGAGATCTAAATCATGTTAGCCTAATGAAATGTTGTTTTCTCATGATCACGTTGTTGTGTCTCGAAATTAGCTTTGGGTCTTTGCCTTGAGTGTTTCATATTTAGATTTGTTTCGAGGTTTGAGCTTCTGTTAATGAACAAATCAGCTGCATGGATACTGATTAATTTGTAGGCCTTGATTAAGTTGGTGTTGAAGTTGTCAGCTTAGTATTAACCTTGCTTGTTTACTGATCCTTTCCCCCCTAATTTGGCAAACAAATGATGAGCTGTAATGTATAAATTTAAGGTTTATGAGTCCACTGGCCACTTTTTAGTCTTCATATAGTGATTTTAACTTCGTTTTGAGCAAATAGATACAGTCCCATGAATGGTCAATTGTGGATTCAATTGTTAATTATTTGGGCATTGTGAACACTGAAAAGAACTAATTGAACACATGGATTTAAGTATCAAGGCTTTTAATCTCAGTTTGATGCATCTGTAAACGATCCCAAATGGGACGAGTTGGTCTTAATTTGTGGCTTGTTCCTTTACTGCCCATAATTGATTATCTACAAGGATCGCGCAAAGTTAACAATGCGTTAGTCGCTTTAGGCCCGTTATTTAATAATATTACCTTTCTAAGCTCGGGTGTACATTTATGTGACCCAAAGCAAAATCTCAACGATGTTAAAATATGTCGAAAGCCACGGGTGCATTTATGTGATGTGGTTCGAGACGTGTTTTAATAATGTTATAATTTTCTCTAAAAATGAAAAAATGGTTAAAACTAAAATTTCATATAGGTTCATAATTATTTAAAATCAGATAATTTAAGCCGAATATGATAGTTGAGCAACCATGATAGAACCAGGGAACCCGAGAATGCCTAACACCTTCTCCCGGGTGAACAGAATTCCTTACTCGGATTTCTGGTTCGCGAACTGTTAAACAGAGTCAATATTTTCCTCGATTCGGGATTTAACCCGTAACTTGGGACACTATAAATCTTCCAAGTGGAAACTCTAAATCTCTTAATAAATGAATCTCGTTTAGATTGTCCTTTAATTGGAAAAAACTCCCTTTATTATACCCTTCCAGGGGTGTAGTGAAAAATGAGGTATGACATCGACAGGTTGACCAAGTCGACACACTTCATTGCGGTTGTGACCACTTATACTTCAGAGAGCTTGGCCCAAATTTATATTCGGGAGATAGTTCAGTTGCACAGGGTGCCTATTTCCATCATATCAGATAGAGGCTCTCAGTTAACTTCGCATGTCTGGAGAACCGTATAGAGTGAGTTGGTGACCCGTGCAGATCTCAACACTGCGTTTCACCCACAATATGGGCATTTAGAGCGGATAGTTCAGATACTGGAGGGCATACTCAGGGCATGTGTGATTGACTTTGAAGGACAGTGGGATCAATTCTTGCCTTTGGTCGAGTTTGCTTACAACAACAGTTATTAGTCCAGCATTGAGATGGCTCCCTTTGAGGCTTTGTATGGTCAGCGATGTCGTTCTCCCATAGGGTGGTTTGATCCTGACGATCCTAAGTTATATTGTATGGATTTGGTAAAGTATTCCCTGGAAAAGGTAACGTTGATCCAGGAGCGACTTCACACAGCACAGTCCAGACAGAAGAGTTACGCGGATCAGAAGGCACGTGATGTATCATTTATGGTAAGCGAGAAGGTTCTCTTGAAAGTCTTGCTGATGAAGGGTATTATGAGATTCGGGAAGAAGGGCAAGCTAAGCCCCAGGTTTATAGGCCCATTTAAGGTGTTGAGGCAAGTTGGGGAGGTTGTGTATGAGATTGCTTTACCTCCCAGCCTATCAGGATTTCATCCGATTTTTCAAGTATCTATGCTCGGAAGTATCACGTAGACTTCTCTCATGTGTTAGACTTCATCATTATTCAGTTAGATGAGAGCCTGGGTTATGGGGAGGAGACAGTAGCCATTTTTGCTAGACATGGTCGCCAGTTGATATCCAAGAGGATTTCCATGATAAAGGTTTAATGGAGGTTCCAACTAGTCGAAGAGGCGGCCAGGGAGTTCAAAAATGACATGGGGAGCAGATATCCACACTTAGTCAGCACTTTAGGTATGAATCTAAAATCGTTCAAGGATGAATGTTTATTTAAGAGGTGGAGAATGTAACGACCCGTCTAGTCATTTGCTTTGTAGAACCCCGTTCTTCTAAATAACACTTCCCGTACTTGCTTTTACTGATTTATGACTTAGAGGGATAGTTGATTCGGGTTTTGGAAGAGTTTATCCGATCATTTTGCTTTCTAGAACCCTTTTCTTCTAAATAACACTTCCTGTACTTGCTTTTACTGATTTATGACTTAGGGGGATAGTTGGTTCAGGTTTTGGAAGAGTTCGGGTAGAAATCGAAACACTTGGTTCCTTAAGGTTGGCTTAAAAGGTGAAGTTTGACTTCGATCAATATTTTTAGTAAATGATCTCGAAATCACGATTTGATGGTTTCAACAGGTTTTTATGATGATTTAGGACTTGGGCATATGTTCGAATCGTGTTTTGGATGACCTGGGAGCATTTCGGCGCCTAATAGAGAAAATTGGTTCTTAAATGTTTTTCAAAGTTCTTTAAATTTGGTTTGGAGCGAGTTTTGATAATATCGAGGTCCAAAAGGAATTCCAAGACCTGAAATAGTTTTGTAATATCATTTAAGACTTCCACGCAAAATTTGGTGTCACTCTGAGTAGTATAAATACGTTTTGGCACATTGGAAGTAAATTGAAGAACTTGAAGTTCTTAAGTTTTATTCAATTCATTTTAGGGTGTGATTCTTAGTTTTAATGTTGTTTTGGGCATTCCGAGAGTTCGAGCAAGTCCGTTTTATGATTCCAAACTTGTTGGTATGTTCGAGCGGGGCCCGAGGGTCCTCGGGTGCCAATCGAATGAGGCTCGAACCAAGTTGAGAATTTGGAACAACAGATGAATGCACCAGATCTGTCATAATCACACATGCTCTTGGCCAACCGCAGGTGCGAGCTCGCAGGTCGAGCCAAGCTGCACAGAAGTGGCCAAGGAGGGGCATCCCAAGTTTTACAGGTACGGCCCTCCTTCCGCAAAAGTGGTACCCGTCTGCAGGTACGACGCTAGCCAGCCCAGGCCATTTCCGTAGAAGCGGACTCTTGTCCGCACAAGAGAGGGCGAAGATGCGGCCCTTTGACCGCATGTGCTAAAACGCTGGGAGCAGCGAGGTTGATTTAATACGAGACTTAAACCATTTTTTACACATTTCACTCACTCCTTGGGCGACTTTTGGAGCTTTTTGAGAGGGGTTTTCACCTTGATTTTGGAGGTAAGTAATTTCTACCAAATTTGAGTTAATTACTTAGATTATGGATATATTCATATGTAAAAATTTAGTGAAAATCAAGGGTTTAGAGGAAAACCTAGGTTTTTGATAAAAATGAGATTTGACCACGAAATTGATTCTGAAACTTAGTGAAAATTATATATTTATGTTTCTAAGGTTATAGATAACAACTGTCTTAAAAGATTTCTGGAATCCAAGCATGTGGGCCCGAGGGTAAATTTTAGGAATCTTGCAATTTGGGTTGGGTAATCACTTTAATAGTGTAAATATGAACTTTTGAGCATAAATTGATTAGTTTATTTAATGTTTGTTTAGTTTCGAGTCGCTTGGCATCGAATTTGGAGATTTGAGCGCATTCTTGAATTGAGAAGTAGTCTTTGAGACGACGTAAGTCTCCTTTCTAACCTTGTAAGAAGTCTCCTTTCTAACCTTGTAAGAAAGAACTAACCCCATAGGTGAATTAAATAAATATTTGTACCTATTTGTGGGGACTATGTATGTACGGGGTGATGAGAGTCTGTACGTATCTACTATTATGCTATTGTCCGGGTAGTTTAGGACCTGTATCATGCAATATTTGAAATGTTTTCGTTCTTACTTGCTAATATAATCACTTAAGTCATGTTAGAAATTGATGAAAAGAATTGTATTAGGTTAAATACACTTAGTTGATCTGAATGTGATACTTGACTGTAAATGAGAAATTTGTATTTTTTTTAAAAATTATTAGTTATGGATCGGGCCAAGCACCTCAGTAATAAATAGGTGCATCTATGTTCGCTCTGTTCGACCCTCCGACGGTGCACAGTTTAAATATTATGTTAGATCGGGTCGTACGACCTCGGCACAATTTGCGATGAAAAATCTTTGGAACTCTCCATGATTGAAATTGCTCAAATGTCTTGAAATGTAAGTTATTAAATGATATAACTAATTTTGTATATTATATTTGTGAAAGAAGAACCCATCATATCCTGCTATTGATCTTTCAGTATTATTCATGAAATTCATGCCTAGTATAATACTTTGATTATATTATTTTTTTGCTCATAGTAAGTCTCAAAGTCGACCCCTCGTCACTACTTATTTGAGGTTAGACTAGATACTTACTGGGTCCATATTGTGTATGTACTCATACTACACTTCTGTACTTAATTGTACAGGATCTTAGGCAGGTGCATCTAGTTATCCGTCTGGCGCACGTAGTTGATCCCCACTTCGAGACTTCACGGTGAGCTTCCATCCGGCCGTTCTGCAGCAGCTCGAGTCTTCCCTATGTTTTACTTTTCTATCTATTTCCTTCCAGACAGTAGGCTAGCATTCTTTTTTATATTCTACTAGATTTCGCACACACTTGTGACATCAGGTCTTGGCACACACACTAGTAGACTTATAATTTTGGGTTTGTTTACATGTTTTCGATTAGTACTTATTGCTTCCGCTTACTTATGTTACACTTGAAAATTTCTAAATCTTTTTAAAAAAATAAGAAAGTGTTACTACGTAATAATTTATTTAAACGGGAAACCACTACTTGATCGATGTTGGCTTGCCTAACAACAGTATTGGACATCATCACAACCTATAATAGAATTGAGTCATGACAAATACAGTCAATGCACCCCGGTATATATAAGTTTTACTTTTCATATACACCCTTATATTTGTCTTGGTTACAGTTGATACATATTGTGTTCGTTGCGTGAATGCATACAATTGCGCAAACGAATAAAGTTGATACATGTTGTATTCGTTGCGAAAACGAATACGGCTGACGCAAGTTATATTCATTGCGAATTTGAATACAAGTGATACAAGTTGATAATAATAGAATTGTAGCTACAAATGGTAATTAGGTAAACAATAGTTACTACGCTCTAATTTATAGTGTTTTCTGAAAATTCCTCAAAGAAAAAATTGAGTCACCTTTTTCACTACACTAAATAAGCTTCTCTTATGTCATGGCCGATTTAACATTTGATATTGTTGGGCTAAGTCAACCCAATAACATAGTGATATTCTCTTCTTTGAGTCAAGCTCGCATTATTTTTTCTAAAAGGTCTTACACCATTAAGATATCTCTACATTTTATGTGTAGTCTTTCAATCATTTCAACTATCAATGTGAGACTTTATTCGCATACCCAACAACCTCTCATTGGAACTAAGTTCCACATGGCAATCTACAGGTTAGTTTTCGAGATTCATTATGTGCCACCCACATCATTAGAGTATTTATGGCAATTGAAAACCGCAACTAGTTTTTTTTTTTTTGTCTATCTCTAAACTCGTAAGGATAAGCAAAACAAGCCAGGACCATCACTCTGCCATTGTCATACTCATCCCACTGAACCTGGGCTCTAATATCAATTGTTAAGCTCAATTAGCCCGAAGTAGTATGAAATTTTTCGTGTTGGGTCAAGCCGCACGATTTTTCCTAAAAGACCTCACACCAATAAGATCACTTCATCTTATACGGAGGCTCGTAATCTTTTCAACTATTAAATATGGGTCTTTATTGGCACACTTAATAGATATTATCTTTTCAACTATAATGTGGTTTTTTAAAAAGAATGATCATATCAATTTCACATAGTCGTATATTCTTGATTTAATATTTTCTTTACTTCCCTTCCCTTTGATTCCTATTTTATCGCCTTTGTTGGAGTTGTTGCTCCTTTGATGGTTCAAGCTTAAAAGGCATGGGCGTAAGGCGAGGTATTTTACGTATGCCTCGACGAGGCGTGAGCCCTGAGGCACGGGGCGTAAGTCTTATGGGTATTGAATTTTAATATTTGATAAAATAATATAATAACAGTAAATATTTATAAATAAGTAAAAATGATGAAAAATTGAAAAAAACTATAAATATATGAAATATATATATAGATGCGCTCCATCCCCATAAAAAACTAGTCGAAACAATTCATTATACGTTACTTACAAGAACAATTAATTTGAGTTAAAATAAATAAATTTTTCTATATGGAGGAACAAAAAAGATGACTGACCTGCAATTTGAATTTTGAACTTGCTAATATGATGGAAAATTGGAGTTTTCTTTGTATTTGCAAAATAAAAAAATTGACTATTCGTTGCTTTTGAGAGATAGCAACAGACTAGCGAACAAGATAAAGAATTAGGAAAGACCATAATTTACGGCTTATATTAATAAAAAAAGGTCTTGACTTTTAAATTTAATATTTCAATTCCTTTTAAAACTTTTGAGTAATCATAAGTTGAGTTTTGAGAATTTGGATATTATATGAAGGACTTATTAAACAAATTTTATTTTTAATTTTGAAAAAATCACTGGGGCTTTCACCTTACTACAAAAATGTGCCTCAAATGCCCGGGAGTACGCCCAGCACTATCTGGGCGTGCACCCCAAATTGTTGAGTGTACGCATCTTGAGACTTTCGCCTCGGGCATTATTAGTGTGTTTCGCCCAAAATGCTTTTTAAAACACTAGTAGTTGTAGGTTCTATCTATCTTTAATAATTGATTGAGGTCTTTTTATAAAATTTTTTTAAAAATAGGGTAAATATGTAAAACTTAAAAATACCAAAATCATCACCAGTTTTTAAAATTCGACTATGCATTTTCAAGTTGGATTTAAAAATTTGTAAAATCTTCATAGCTAAACATTATTTTGAATTTTTTTTTTTTGAAAAAAAAAAGATATACTATTTGTAGGATACCTTCTTGAGTGTTGTTGTGGAAATAAATTAATAGCAGTGATCTGTCAATCCAGTTTAGCGGACCTGCTGAATTATATAATACGAACAAAAGGACATTTATGTCCCTTTAATTTCAAATATTGTATGGAAAACCCCTCTGTTTCATTATCTTGCCTCTAGGGTCTTTACCGTCATACTTTCGGTCATAAATATTCCTATTTTAAACGGCGAGCCACGTGTCGCCTCCTGAAAGAATGTCCCACCCCAAACAATATAACCCCATATATTACAAGGATCGTCCTGTTACCTGACCCAAAACCCTTCATTAATTAGACCCACACACAACATTTCCCGTTTTCCACCAAAACAAATCCCTCTCATCTCACTACAATGTCTTCCAAAAGAACCTCTATAGACTTGGGATTTATGGCTGTATAGATGAGAACTTTTCTCTCTTTAACCTAGAGCATCAGAATATGCTAAGCATTTACCAATTGATACTTCAGATTTCACATTAAAAAAACACAAATAGAAAGATCCCTTAAATAAAAAAAATGTATAATAAAAAGAGCTTATAAGTGTAACGACCCGATTGGCCGTTTTGCTTTCTAGAACCACATTCCCCTAAATAAGACTTTCCATACATACACTTTTACTGTTTTATGACTTGGGGGATGGTTAGTTCGGGATTTGGAATGGTTCGAATTGAAATTGGAACACTTAATTCCTTAAGTTGGCTTAAAGGCAAAGTTTGACTTCGATCAATATTTTGAGTAAACGACCTCGGAATCGAGATTTAAAAGTTTCAGTCGGCTCGTATGATGATTTCGGACTTGGGCATATATTCGGATCGGATTTTTGACGACCCGGAAGCATTTCGGCGCTAATAGTGAAAGTTGGCATTTTAATCAAATTCCATAAGTTTGGGTTGAAATGGATTTTTACATTCTAGACGTCCGTTTAGGATTTTGAACCTAGGAATAGCTCTGTATGGTGATTCTAGAGGAGTACGTCCGGAAGTGGATTCGGAGGTCTGTAGGTCGTTTCGAAATCATTTGGCGAAAGTTAGAAATTTGAAGTTTTGGAAAGTTTGACCGAGGGTGGACTTTTTGATATCGAGTTTGGATTCCAGTTCTGGAAGTTGGAGGGTCCGTAATGTGATTTAAAACTTTCACGCAAAATTTGGCATCATTCCGAGTTGATTTTATAGGAATCGGACGCGCGGAAGTATTTTTAGAAGTTTTTGAGTTCATAAGTTAATTCATGTGTTTTGGCATCCGATTCATGATTTTTTATGTTATTTTAGTATTTTGATCAAGCGTTCAAGTTTGTATGATATTTTTAGCCTTGTGTGGATGGTTGGTGTGGAGCCCTGAGGGCTCGGGTGAGTTATGGACGTTCGGAAGGGGTGAGAAAACACATAAGTTTTCTGGTGTTTCTTGGCAGCAGTTAGGTCTCGCAAATGCGACAAATTGTTCGCAAATGCGAACCTTGCATTTGTGAGAAGAGCTTCATTTTTGCGAAGAATCTCAACCGTGTTCACATTTGCGACACCTTAGCCGAATTTGCGACACCTTAGCAGAATTTGCGACCTCAGCACTGGTCGCATTTGCAACCCCTCCACCACATTTGCAACCTCAATAGCTAAAGGCCAGGGTCCGCATTTGTGACGCATTTGCGACCTTCGCATTTGTGAACCTGGCGTCGCAAATGCAACATCAGAGACTTGTGCCCAACTCATTTAATGCGGGACTTAGACCATTTATCTCATGTCACTTCATCTCTTGGGCAATTTTTGGAGCTTTTGGAAGAGGATTTTCACGTAGCACTATGAGGTAAGTAATTTCTACATAACATAAGTTAAATACATAGATTATGGGTAGAATAACATGTAAAAATTAGTGAAAACCAAGGGTTTAGATGAAAATCAAGGTTTTTGATAAAAATGAGATTTCACCACGAAATTGGTTACGAAACTTAGTAAAAATCATATATTTATGTTCCTAAGGTTATGGGTAACAACTTTCTTTAAAAAGTTTTGGAATTCGGGCACGTTGGATCGGGGATGAATTTTAGGAAATCTTACATTTAGAGTTGGGTAATCACTTTAATAATGGGGATATGAACTTTTGAGCATAAATTGATTAATTTATATAATATTTGACTAGCTTAAAGTCGTTTGGCACCAAATTTGGAGGTTTGATCACATTCTTGAACCAGAAAGTAGGCCTTGAGACGGGGTAAGTCTCTTTTCTAACCTTATAATAGGAAATTAACTCCATAGGCGAATTAAATAAATGTGTGTACCTATTTGTGGGGGCTACGTACGCTCGAGGTGATGAGAGTCCATATGTAGCTACTATTATGCTATTGTCTGGATAGTCTAGGACCCGTAACATGCTTTATTTGAAATGTTTGCACCCCTACTTGTTGATTGAATTTCTTAAGTCATATTGAAAGCTGATAAAAAAATTATAAAAGGTAAAATTTACTTACTTGAAGTTACAAATGAGACACTTGACTATATATGAGGAAATGTATTTTATTTGAAATGTTTTCTATTTGGAGCGGGCCGAGCGCCTCAGTAGAAGATAGTACATATACGATTCGTGTCGTTCGACCCTCGGCAGTGCAGAGTTTAAATATTATGTTGGATAGGGCCATACGACCTCGACATAATTTGCACATGAACAAAATCTCTTGAAACTATTCCTAATTGATATTGCTTCAATGCCTTTAATTGCAAGCTGTTAAATGATGAAACTAAACTTAGAGTTTAATATTTGATAAAGAAGAATTTATTATTGAGCTTTCAGTATTATTCATGAAATTCATGTTTAGTATAAAATTTTAATATAATATTGTTACAGGTCGACCCCTCGTCACTACTTCTTCGAGGTTAGACAGAATACTAACTGGGTACATATTATTTATGTACTCATGTTACATGTCTGTACTTAATTGTACAGGATCTGAAGCGAGTGCATCTGGTTACCGGTCTGGCGTGCATATTTGATCCCCGCTTCGAGACTATACGGTGAGCTGCCCTTCCGAATCGTACTGCAGCAGTCGAAGTCTTCCTTTTGTTATATTTTCTGTCTATTATATTTCAGACAGTAGACTAGTATTCTTTTGTATATTCTACTAAGTTGCGCATACACTTGTGACACTGGGTCTTGGCACACGCTAGTAGACTTATTTTTGGGTTGTATTTCTACAATTATGATTTTATTTAGCTACTTTCATTTTGATCGCTTTAAAAATACGTTATTCATTAAATTACTTAAACTTAAGGAAAGTTAATTGTTTGAAAAACTTAATTAAAAAAATGGAAATCACTAGGTTGTTCACTGTTGGCTTGCCTAGCAACGGTGATAGGCGCCATCACGACCTAAACTAAAATTGGATCGAGACAATAAGGAAGAACATCACATCCTAATTCTAAAATATCCCTTTTCATCTGGCGAAAATGTGTATAGGTATAGAAAAAGGGAAACAGAAGATGCGAGGTGACAATCTAAAGATTTTCCATAGTTTCAGGCGAGTTTGTCGGTAAAAATTCCAGCCATGGTTATAACAACAAGGTGAGGTAGAAGGGAGGAGGAAAAGAGGAGAGATAAGCAGTGGTGGTGGGTCAGGCAGTGAGTTTTTTAAGTTATTCAGGTTAAAAGAAATGAGATAGATTGATTTAATATGGTGCAGCCACTTGTCATACCGTCTAAAATAAAGATACAATATAACAGTAGGGTCCGAAATGACCAAATAATATAACGAATGATATATTTAAACTATTTTTGATAGTACAAGGATATAATTGACCCTTTTCCGTATATAATATTCTTGGATTAGAAATTCCAATGTGATAGTTGAAGCAACGCTTGCCTAATTTCTTTTGAGCACAAGACTTTTTCCATCTCCCTTTTATTTAATACAAAAATAGTGGTATCGTCCGGATTAGTTTACGCGCATTTTAATTATTCTATCGAGCAATTGTTGTCTTTTACTGATATATGTATTGAGTAACTTTGCGCACCAAAACTTAAGCAAGTAATCAGAAGCAAAGTTAGAATTTAAAATTTATAGATTATGAACTTGTCATCAAACACACAGCTCATTTTATACACATTTAATCGTTTCAAATACGAACATAGAAGCTATTAGATTCTCCAAATGCACAGCTACTATCGTAGCTCCGCACCTTGAAGAAATCATCTAGTGATTTTTGTTTTTACTTAATTTCAAACGATTCTTTGCTGTGATTGTTTATCTCACTTCAATGACCAGTTCCCGCACTCTAAATATTCGTCTTTACATGCAAAATGAAAAACACTATGTATGTTGTTTACTTGGGTATGTAAATGATTCTCCCTAGCCAATTGGTCTTCTAACGTTGTCCAAGCGATATAATATTATTGCATCGAAAATGACATAGTATAACAACTCTCAAACCAGAATATATGTGTGTATGTGTGTGAGAGAGAGAGAGAGTGTATGTGTGTTATATATAAAAATTATACATTTTTTGGTTACCAAATATAAATAGTTTATGGCGCGGGCTAAAAGTGAAAAGTCCAATATTATACTAGTTAATAAGGCTTGTGCCCTTGTCACAACCCGGATTTCCCACCCTCGGGAGTCATGATGGAGCCTACTCGAGAAAGCTAGGCAAGCCACGTATTATAGAATCATTAACCCTTTTTAGCCCTTTGTAACAATTTAAATCAACTTGCATTCAACAGTTAAATATTAACGATAAATAAATACATGCGGAAGACGTAATCTGATAACTTAGTCCAAAAACCAATATGACAATACAACATACACCTCTACCCGAGATCTGTTGTCATATTATCACAAACCAACTACAAATACTATATACAAATGTCTAGAAAGAAAGGTGCAATCTGTCTCTAAGTAAATGGAAACAAACAACAACAGCCCAGTATGATCCCATTTAGTGGGGACTGGGGAAGGTAGTGTATACGCAGAGCTTACCTCTACTCTTGGGTAGAGAGGCTATTTCCAAAGAGACCTTCGGCATCCTTCGCACTAAGAACTTCCCACCTTTCTCTTGGAGAGACTAGAACTCACAACCTCTTGGTTGGAGTGAAGGTTTCTCACCATCAGAGCAACCCCTCTTGTCTAGAAGTAAATGGAAACGAATATATGTAAATATAGAAGAGAACGTCGGGCCTATGGACGCCTGCAGGACTACCTCAGGATCTCTTACTGGACTGAAGGCAGCCACCCAAATCTATGGTGCAAAAGTTGCCGCTCCGGGATCTGCACATGTAGTATCAGCACAACCGACCCCATATGCTAGTAAGTACCTGGCCTAACCCCGAAGTAGTGACAAAGCTAGGACCAGACTCCAAATAAGCCTATGTAGTATATAATATACAGCGAAAAATAAAACAAAAATAAACAAGTAAAGGGAATATCAATACCAACAATAGATTAAGAGAAAGGCATGAGAATAATTAGAATTTATAGCAAAACAATAATAACACTGTTGCAGCGTGCAACCCGGTCCCTATTATTTAACATTGTTGCTGCGTGCAACCCGATCCTATTATATCATTGTTGCGGCATGCAACCCGATCCATTTATATCATTATTGTGGCGTGCAACCCGATCCATTTATATCATTATTGCGGCGTGCAATCCGATCCACATATACAGTTCCACACCAAACACAACAAGAGTTACGGCAAGAGATCAGTAAAGAAACAACACCATCCCAGTAAGGGAATCGACAATAAAATATAAAACACATCCCGGTAAGGGAAAACCAACTATAACAAACTTGTTCCAATATCTAACCGTCTCAACTAGCACCAATACTCAATCATAAGTAATTTCCACGAGCGTAATCATAATCCTTGCTCAACACAGAGATTCAACAAATTAGGCATTCGTAATATCCATTAAGAACACAACAATCTCAATTAAGACTCATGGTCATGCTCGACACCAACGTATAGATACTCGTCACCATGCCTATACTTCGCACTCAACAAATAACTTGTAGTAAATATGACACAACTCCTAATCCCCCAAGCTTAGGTTAGACCGAATACTTACCTAAATACCACGAATACAATTCATGTCTGACTATCGCTTTACCCCTTGATTCCACCACCAATTCGCTCGTATCTAGTCACAAGTTACTTAATTACATCAATAAACGCTAAATAAATCAATTCCAATGCTTGAAAATAAGTTTTTCAAATCTTTACCCAAAAAGTCAAAAATTATCCCCGGGCCCACTTGGTCAATACCCGAAGTTCGGACCAAAACCCGATTACCCTTTCCCCACGAACCCAAGTATATAATTTATTAAATCAGACCTCAAATCGAGGTCCAAATCCCCAATTTTTGAAAAACCTAGATTCTACCCAAAACACCCAATTTCACCATGAAAGTCATTGATTTTGATTGAAATCATGTTAAAAGATATTAAGAAATGAAGAAAACTAGTTAAAAATGACTTATAATTTATTTGGAGAAGAAGTTGCCTTTGAAAAATCGCCCTGGAGTCTTTATGTTTGGCGAAATGGCTTCCTGGCCACTTAACTTGTACGGCTTTTGAAAGTCGATACACGAACTTTGGATTTTCCTATTTGAACACCTCTACTTGAGAAAATGTCTACTAATAAACACCTTTGACCGTTGACTATGCTTAGGTGGTAATATTATAGTTGATGTAGCTAATTGTGTACTAATCACCGATATTAAGCGCGTGCATATAATAAATAATTAATCAAAATAATAGAAAAATTCATCGGGTCAGATTTAGAGAAAAACCACATCAATTCATCGGGTCTGGCTATCCTTCAATTTTTAACCATTCAATCCTTCAATTCCAAGCCATAGAGATTGTTCTCCATGCCAAGAACTACCTCTCCACCAAAAATTAGGAGATTTCATTGTAGGAATCGCTACTTCTGATGACCTGCGACTCTCGGGCAGGCTCTATTCTGTCGGAGATGGCGTTCCAGTGGTCCAAATCATCCAAGAGCAATGCCAATAGATCCTTACTGCTGAGGAGGTCAAGCCAATTGGCCATTACGACGAATTAATTGTCACAACTTTAAAGAAACCAATTTTGCAACAGTACTAATCGAAAAATTTCTCCTGCAATCTACTAGCTAGAAAAAAATAAGAAAAATTTGGAGAGAGAGAAGAGGACGAAGAAGAACCTAGGAAGGAAGTGCTGATATGAAAGTAGAAGAATGAGTTGCAGGTGTGGGGGGAGGGGGGATGATGGGAAGGAATGGGGTAAGAGGAAGCTGGAAGGGCTTAAGTTTTTCTTTCTTATTGTATTTATTTTTATTTTTAAAATATAAATATAGGTGACAATTTTTGTTTAAAAATTACATATGTCATTAGTTGGGTGGGGTGTTACTTTTGAATTGGTCATTTGCTGACTAGATGGACACGTCTTTGTATGTGAAAATACACGCGCATAGGCTCAAGGGTCAGATGTGTTTGTTAGTTAAGGGAATCATGAGTTCCAATGTTCAAATGGAAAAATCCAAAGTTCGTGTATCGGCTTTCAAAAGCCCTACAAGTTTAATTAGCCAGGAAGTCATTTCGCCTTTATGTTTTGAGAAGATATGAAAATGGGTTAAAAATTCATCTAAGTATGGATTTACAGGTCTCAGATGTCGCAATTTCAACCAAGGTTCGCAATTGCGAGCCCTTCAGAAAATTGGGACTTTTGCATTTGCAAACCCTCAACTTTTTGGTGATCTTCGCATTTGCGAGAGACCATTCGCAAATGCGAAATCGCAATTGCGAGAAACCTGTCACATTTGCAACTCAGGATGCCAGGTCCATTCTTCGTATTTGCGATGCCAATCTCGCATTTGCAATGCGAAGCCTTCATACCTGATCATACCAGTTGAAAACCTGCAATTTTACAAGTCCAAATTCCACCCGTGGCCTATCAAAACTCAGTCGATACCTCGGGGCTCCAAACCAAATATGCACTCCAGCCTAAAAATATCATACGAACTCGCTCGTGCATTCAAATCACTAAAATAACATCAACAACTATGAAATTAGCATCAAAACCATAAAATTTCTTAAGAACTTCAAAATTGCCAATTTTCTCAAAAACGATCCGATTCACGTCATTTCAAGTCCGTTTCTTACCAAATTGCACAAACTTATCTTAAATCACATATAAGACATGTACCAGACGCCATAACTAAAATACGTGCCCGATACCATAAAGTTTTAAACACATTTTATTTTCAAAAACACATAAATATTCTAGAAAATAATTTTCTTTAAAAAATAATTTCTCGAGCTTGGTAACTCGAAATTCGATTCCGTGCATATGCCCAAGTTCCATATTTTTTGAGGACATTTCGAGACCGTCAAATCATAGGTTCGGGTCCGTTTACCCAAAATGCTGACCGAAGTCAACTTAATTCATTTTAACAATCAATATTCACCATTATTCATAGATTTTCACATATTGTCTTTCCAACTACTCACTCGGACTACACACGCAAATCGAGGTGAGACAGAAAGAGGTTTTTAAAGCCTCGGAATGCAAAATCTACGTTTAAAATAAGTGATGACCTTTTGGGTCATCACAGCCCTAGGCCCCCTAATTTGGGGAGCCCCCATTTTAGGAATAATAGTTCTATAGAGCAGTGATTAGATCGGCCATGTTTTTCCTCGAACGAACATAAGAAGGAAGTACCTGAGTTGGGGAAAAGATGGGGATAACGGCTCCATATATCATAGTCATACTCCCAGGTCGATGCCTCAGCAGGCTGACCTCTCCACTGAACACGAACAGAAGGAAAAATCTTCAATCTTAACTAACAAACCTGCCAGTCTAGAATAGCTACCGACTCCTCCTCATAAGACAAGTCCTTGTCCTACTGGACAGTGCTTACATCTAACATGTGGGATGGATCTCCGTGATACTTCCAAAGCATTGATACATGAAACAATGGATGCACGACTGATAAGTTCGGCGGCAACACAAGTCTGTAAGCCACCTCTCCCACTCGATCAAGAATCTCAAACAGGCCAATGAACCTAGGGCTAAGCTTGCCCTTCTTCCCAAATAATATCACGCCTTTCGTAGGCGACACTCAAAGTAATGCTCGCTCACCGACCATGAAAGCCAAATCTCAAACCTTGCAGTCGGCATAGCTCTTTTGCCTGGACTGAGTTGTACGAAGCCTATCCTGAATGATCCTGGCATCCTGTACTAGATCCGTACCCAATAACCGAGCCTCTCCTGGCTCAAACCATCCAACGGGTGACCGACACCGCCTACCATACAAGGCCTTATAAGGAGTTATCAAGATACTTGACTAGTAGCTATTGTTGTAGGAAAACTCTTCTAAAGGGAAAAACTGATCCCACGAGCCTCCAAAGTCAATGACACAAGCTCGGAGCATATCCTCCAAAATCTTAATGGTCCGCTCGGACTGCACGTCTATCTGAGAATAAATGCTATGCTCATATCAACCCGTGTGCCCAACTCTTGCTGAACTGCTCTTCAAAAATATGAGGTAAATTGCGTACCTCGATCTGAAATGATGAACATGGGCACACCATGAAGGAGAACAATCTCCCGGATATTGATCTCAGCTAACCTCTCGGAAGAATAGGAGACCGCCACAGAAATGAAATATGTTGACTTGGTCAGCCTATCAACAATAACCCGCACTGCATCAAACTTCCTCTGAGTCTGTGAGAGTCCAACAACGAAGTCCATAGTAATACGCTCCCACTTCCACTGAGGAATCTCAATCTTTTATAACAACCCACCGGGCCTCTGATGCTCGTACTTAACCTGCTGACAATTCAAACACTGAGCCATATATGCAACGATGTCCTTCTTCATTCTCCTCCACCAATAATGCTGCCGAAAATCCTGATACATCTTCGCGGCACCCGAATGAATAGAGTATCGGGAGCTATGGGCCTCCTCTAAAATCAACTCTCGAAGTCCATCCACATTAGGCACACAAACTCGTGCCAATCCCAAGAAACTTCAGATCTCTGTAGTTGATGTTGGTCTAGGCTAGTTCTTGACTACCTCAATCTTCTTCGGATCAACCTGAATACTTCCAAAATGATGATAGTCCCCACAAATTCCAAGACCAACACATGTGGTACTGCAAATCATAATGGGGAAAGACACTATCGAGCCAGACAAATATCATGCCAGGTGTACCCCTTTCTACTCAGGTTGGTTGGAAGACAATTGGGATGGTCTGGGCTAGCGAGGGTTTGTTCGAGGTCACAGAATTATAGATGAAAAGGACGAGGCGCAGGTCAAGTACAACCAGCTCGCAAAAGGATCCGTGAGTGCGAGGGCGAACACCGCGAGATACAAGAATCCAACCATAAGCAGATCAAGGAATGGAAAGACATGGCTATTAGTGCCAAAACAAGGCTAGGATATTTGAAGCGAGGCATTGTAGAACTAGAGAGAAAATTTCTCGAAAGTGTTAGAGACTGTCAAAAGGCTGAAGGGACTGAGGGCGGACATCTAGCTAGAGCATACCTATTATTGGGACTTCATGAATTGGGGAAGCGGTTCGACGGAGCTAAGGATGTCGAATCTGGGGAAGGTCCTTCTGGGACAAAATAGATAGGAATTTACTTTTTCACCTTATGAATGTAATAAGGCCAATGGCCATTACTGACTTTTACTTTTTTTATTTATTTTACCCTCTACTGATACGACATGACCCAGGAATGCAACTGAACTCAACCAGAACTCACACTTTGAAAACTTGGCATAAAACTGGTTGTCCCTAAAAGTCTGAAGAACCACTCTAAGATGCTTCTCATACTCCTCCCGTCTACGGGAATAGATCAAAATATCATCAATGAAGACTATCACAAACAAATCCAAGTAAGGCCTGAACACTCGGTTCATCAAATCCATAAAAGTTGTTGGGGCATTTGTAAACCCGAATGACATCACCAAGAACTCATAATGCACGTACCGAATATGGAAGTTTGTCTTAGGGACATCGGATGCCATAATCCTCAACTGATGGTAGCCAGATCTCAAGTCAATCTTTGAAAATACCTTGGCACCCTGAATCTAATCAAACAAATCATCAATCCTTGGCAACAGATACTTATTCTTGATTATAACCTTGTTCAATTACCGGCAATCTATACACATTTGCATCGATCCATCCTTCTTCTTAACAAACAACACCGGCGCACCCTAAAGCAAAACACTAGGTCTAATGAAACCCTTTTCAAGAAAGTCTTGCAACTGCTCCTTCAACTCTTTCAACTTAGGCAGGGCCATACGATACGGCGGGAGAAAAATGGGCTGAGTGCCCGGAGCCAAATCAATGTATAAGTCAATATCCCTATTGGGTGGCATACCTGGCAGGTCTGAAGGAAATACCTCAGGAAACTCATGAACAACATGCACAGAATCAATAGAAGGAACCTCGGCGCTAGAATCACGAACATATGCTAAATAGGCCAAACACCCCTTCTCAACCTTACGTCAAGCCTTCACATAAGAGATGACATTGCGGGTAGAATGACCAGTAGTCCCACTCCACTCTAAACGAGGCAAAAACAGCAAGGTTAAGGTCACAGTCTTGGCATGACAGTCCAAGATAGCGTGATAAGGTGATAACCACTCCATCCCTAATATGACATCAAAATCAACCATGTCCAGAAGAAGAAAATTTACTCGAGTCTCAAAACCCCCAATCACAACTATACAAGAAGGATGGACTCGATCTACTACGATAGTCACCCACCGGTGTAGACACATATACAGGGGCACTCAAGGAATCACTAGGCATGACCAAATAAGGTGCAAAATAAGATGACACATAGGAGTATGTAAACCCTGGATCAAATAAAACTGAAGCATCTATACTACAAACCAGAACAGTACCTATGATAACTGCATCAAAAGCCTCAACCTCAGGCCTGGCTGGTAGAGCATAACATCGGGGCTGGGCCCCGTCACCCTAAACTACATCTCTGGGATGGCCTACTACTGGTTGGCCTCCATCTCTAGCGGCTTGATCTCTACCTCTAATTTCTCCACCTCAACCTCTAGCACCTCTACCCCCACCCCTAGCTAACGGAGAGTGCGGCAAAACACCTGGTGCCTGAACCATAGCATTGTAACCCTGCTGCTATGATTGAGTACCCATCAATCTCAGATAAGTCCTCCGGATATGACCATATTTACCACACTCATAGCATCCACCTGAGTGATGCGGCTGAGGAAACTTAGACTGACCTTGGCGACCTAAATGGACATCCCGAAAACTCTAAAGCGATGGTACACTGATAGGAGCTGGTGGTGCACTGTAGGACTTTTGATCAAAATATTGCATTTAAGAACCACGGCTACTCGAAGCACCGTGAGAAACCTGAAGTGCTGCTGAAAAGGCCTAGGAGGATGGCCTCTACCATACGAATCCCTGCCTCCAGAAGAGGAACCACTAAATCTACCTAAATGATGAGGCTTCTTGTCCGACCCATGACCACTCCCTGCGACAGAACTATCTCCATTCTCTTGGACACATTGGCCGCCTCCTGGAAAGAGATATCACTCTGTGTCTCCCTAGCCATCTGAAGTTGAATTGGATGAACAAGCCCCTCAATGAACCTCCTCACCCTCTCTCTCGCTAGGAAGTATGACAAGAGCATGAAGGGCCAAATCGATGAATCTGGTCTCATACTAAGTAACGGTCATAAAACCCTGCTGGAGACGCTCAAACTGCCTCCGATAGGCTTCTCTCTGAGCTCTCTGAGCGATAGGGAGAAATTTCTCCAGAAATAGCTGCGTAAACTGCTCCCAAGTCAAAGCTGGTGATCCGGCTAATCTAGCCAAGCAATAATCTCTCCACCAAGTCTTGGCGGATCCAGACAAGCGAAAAGTAGCAAATTCGACCCCATTGGTCTCCACTATCCTGAGAACCTCATGACAACTATCTAGATAATCCTGGGGATCCTCAGAAGATGCACCGCTAAAAGTAGTAGTAAAGAGCTTGGTGAACATTTCCAACCTTCTCAAAGCATCGGCAGACATAGCTTCTCTATCATCGGTCTGAGCTAACACACCCGGCTGAACTACTCCAACTGGCTGAACTACTGGAGTTTGAAATAGGGGAGCTACTTACTTCGGAGTGCGAGTAGTAGGAGTTTGGGCTCCTTATCCAGTATGGGAGATGGCTGGTGCTGCAGAAAGCAAGCATGTTCGGGTGACACTCTCCATAAGGCCCGCTAGACGGACCAGAGCATCCTGGAATACTGGGGTATCAATAAACCCCTCTGGGACCTGAACTGGGCCCACCGAAACTGTCTGGGCCAGAACCTCATCATCAAAGTCAACCCGAGGCTCCGCCGCTGGTGCTGCTTCTCTAGGCTAAGCTCTGCCCCTACCTCGGCCTATAGCACAGCCTCGGCCTCACCCTCTGCCTATAGCACAGCCTCGGCCTCACCCTCTGCCCCCCGTAGGAGTTGCTGCTGGGGGCTCGGGTTGCTAGTCAGTAGATGAGGAAGCATGCGTTCTTGGCATCTACGAAAGAACCGAATTGAAATCCAATCAGCATTGAGAAATCAAACCGCACAACAGGAAAGAATAGATGTGAAATTTTTCCTAACTTTGTAGCCTCTAGGGGATAAATACAAACGTCTCCATACCGATCTCTCAGACTCTACTAAGCTTGTCTGTGAACTGTGAGACCCATGTAACCTAGAGCTCTGATACCAACTTGTCATGACCCGGATTTCCAACCCTCGAAAGTCGTGATGGTGCGTACTCGTGAAAGCTACGCAAGCCGCGTATAATAGAATCATAAACCCTTTTTAGCCCTTTGTAACAATTTAAATCAACATTCATTCAAGTGTTCAATATTAACAATAAATAAATATATATGGAAGATGTATTCTGATAACTTAGTCCAAAAACCAGTACGACAATACCAACATACATCTCTACCTGGGATCCGGTGTCACAGTATCATAGACCAACTATGAATACTACATACTAATGTCTGGAAAGAAAACTGCAATCTATCTCTGAAGTAAATGGAAACAGAATACATATAAATATAGAAGAGAATGTCGGGCCTACAGACGCCTACAGGACTACCTCGGGATCTCTGACTGGATTGAAGGCAGCCACCCAAAGCTATGGTCCAAAAGTTGTCGCTCTGGGATCTGCACATAGTGCAAAGTGTAGTATCAGCACAACCAACCCCATGTGCTGGCAAGTGCCTGGCCTAACCCCGACGAAGTAGTGACGAGGCTAGGACCAGACGCCAAATAAGCATATGCAGTATATAATATGCAGCGAAAAATAAAATAGAAACGAACAAGTAAAGATGGGAGGGGGGTACATGCTGCGGGGGAATATCAATACTAACAGTAAATTAAGAGAAAGTCATGAGAACAATTTAGAATTTACAGTAAAACAATAATAACAATGTTGCGGCATGCAACCCGATCCCTATCATTTATCACTTTTGTGGCGTGCAACCCGATCCTATCATGTCATTGTTGCAGCGTGCAGTCCGATCCATTTATATCATTGTTGTGGCGTGCAACCCGATCCATTTATATCACTATTGTGTCATGCAACTCGATCCTATTATATCATTGTTGCGGCGTGCAACCCGATCCATTTATATCATTGTTGCGGCGTACAACCCGATCCACCTATACAGTTCCATACCAAACAAAACAAGATTCCTGGAAAGGGATCAGTAAAGAAACAACACCATCCCAGCAAGGGAATCGATAATAAAAGATAAAACATATCCCAGACAAGGGAAAACCAACTATAACCAAACTTGTTCTAATATTTAACTGTCTCAACTAGAACCAATACTCAATCATAAGTAATTTTCACGAGCGTAATCATACTCATTTCTCAACACATAGATTCAACAACTTAGGCATTCGTAATATCCATTAAGAACACAACAATTTCAATTTAAGACTCACGGTCATGCTCGACACCAACATATAGATACTCGTCACCATGCCTATACGTCGTACTCAACAAACAACATGTAGCAAATATGACACAACTCCTAATCCCCCAAGCTAAGGTTAGACAGAACACTTACCTCGATGCCACAAACACAATTCACGTCTCAACTATCGCTTTACCCCTTGATTCCACCACCAATTCGCTCGTATCTAGTCACAAGTTACTTAATTACATCAATAGATGCTAAATGAATCAATTCCAATGCATGAAAATAAGTTTTACCCAACAAGTCAAAAATCACCCCACGGCCCACATGGTCAAAACCCGAGATTCAAACCGAAACTCGATTACCCGTTCCCCCACGAGGTCCAAATCCCCAATTTTTGAAAAACCTAGGTTCTACCGAAAATACTCAATTTCCCCCATGAAAATCATTGATGTTGATTGAAATCGTGTTAAAGGATGTTTAAGGATTGAAGAAAGCTAGTTAAAAACGACTTATAATTGATTTAGAGAAGAAGTTGCTTTTGAAAAATCACCCTAGAGTGTTTGTGTTTTGAGAAGATATGAAGATGGGTTAAAAAATCGTCTAATTATGGATTTACAGGTCTCTAATGTCGCAATTGCGAACCCTTCAGAAAATTAGAACTTTTGCATTTGCAAACCCTCAGCTTCCCGGTCATCTTCGTATTTGCGAGAGACCATTCGCAAATGCGAAATTGCATTTGCCAGAAACTTGTCGCATTTGCGACTCAAGCTTCCAGGTCCATTCTTCGCATTTGCGATGTAAATCTCGCATTTGCGGGCCAGGCTTCGCAATTTGAAAGCCTGCATACCTGATAATACCAGTTGAAAACCTGCAATTTTCCAAGTCCAAAAATTCCACCTCGTGGCCTATCCAAAACTCACCCGAGCCCTCGGGGCTACAAACCAAACATGCACTCTAGCCTAAAAACATCATATGGACTCTCTTGTGCATTCAAATCACTAAAATAACATCGATAAAATTTCTTACGAACTTCAAATTTGCCAATTTTCTCAAAAATGATTTGATTCACGACGTTTCAAGTCTGTTTCTTACCAAATTTTACGGACTTATCTTAAATCACATATAAGACATGTACCGCATACAGGAACCAAAATACGGGCCCGATACCATCAAATTTTAAACACATTTCATTTTTAGAAACTCATAAATATTCGAGAAAATAATTTTTTTTTAAATTCATTTCTTGGGCTTGGGACCTCGGAATTCAATTCCGGGCATACGTCCAAGTCCCATATTTTCCTACGGACCCTCCGTGACAGTCAAGTCATGGGTCCGCATTCGTTTACCCAAAATGTTGATTGAAGTCAATTTAATTCATTTTAACAATCAGAATTCACCATTTGTCACAGATTTTCACATATTGGCTTTCCGGCTACGCACCCGGACTGCGCACGCAAATCGAGGTGAGGTAGAAAGAGGTATTTAAAGCCTCGGAATACAGAATTTACTTTTTAAACAAGTGATGATCTTTCGGGTCATCACATCTCTAGGCCCCTAAATTTGGGGAGCCCCCATTTTAGGAATAATAGTTCTATAGAGCGGTGGTTAGATCGGCCATATTGTATGGAGCTGAGTGTTGGCCAGTCAAGAATTCACATATACAGAAGATAAAAGTTGCAGAAATGAGGATGTTGAGATGGATGTGTGGGTACACTAGGGTGGATAAGATTAGGAATGAAGATATTCGAGAGAGGGTGGGCGTGGCTCTCGTGGACGACAAGATGCAGGAAACGCGACTTAGATGGTTTGTACATGTGCGGAGGAGAAGCCTAGATGCACCGGTTAGGAAGTGTGATCGGTTGTCTGTGGCTGGTACAAGAAGAGGCAAAGGGAGGAGTAAGAAGTATTGGGGCGAGGTGATCAGGCAGGATATGACGCGGCTTTAGATTTTCGAGGACATGGCTCTTGATATGAATATGTGGAGGTCGAGAATTAGGGTGGTAGGGTAGGGGATAGTCGAGAGTTATTCTCTCTTTGTACCGGGTAGTCTGATATAGTTTTGTTTAGGTTTGTAAGCAGTTTATGTTGTGTTCACATTATCTTTTCACTTATTCGTTATGTTATTTTCTTTCTGACATCTTTTGTTGTTACATCCCTTTTTGTTTTGTTTCTTTTCTGATATTATTGTCTCTCTTGATTGAGCCGAGAGTCTCACAGAAACAGCCTCTCTACCATTTTCGGGGGTTAGGGGTAAGGTCTGCGTACAATTTATTCTCCCAGATCCCACTATTAGAATTTTATTGGGTATGTTGTTGTTGTAGATTTGTAGGTATTTAAATAAAATAAAATTTAGGACTTTTAGTACAAAAGTAGATTTTTTTTCATATAAAGGGGTGGACATATATGTAAATAAAATAACCGTTTGACTTACTCAAAAATGGGTGGTTTGAATTAGAATTGATTTGGTTAGGGAAATAGAGCAGAAGATACTACATATATACTCAATCAAATAAAAGTCTTGATTCTTTTCTAAATGCTTATACTGCTAGAATAATGATAATGTTTCCTATAATAATTGCTTTAATGGAAAGAAATTTTTTAAATTTAATAAAATATTTGCAAGATCAACAAAGCCTCAAGAAAGAATTAAATCGTTGCCACTAATTTGTTTCCTTTTTCGTTTCACTTTCATTCTCTTCAAATCACAAAGAAAAAAGTGAAATTGATTAAGCAACCGAAAAACAAAACAATGAAATACCACTAATTTGTTCCGTATCCTATTTGCAAAATCTTCGATCACACAAAGTGAAATCCATAGGTCAAACAAAGAATATTCAAAAATAAAAGAAGAAAAAGGAACAACACCCATTTCCGTCTTCCTTTTGCTGCATTTCTTCAATCCACACAAAGTGAAATCCAGTAGACAAAGAAAAGCCGAAAAGACAAGAAAAATAATGGACACAAAATAATTATAAATCTTACCTGACCGAAAAAACAAATTAAAAAAGTAAATATTTTGAACATAGACAGTCTAACCACCATTTTGTAGAACTTGCTAGGACTCAGCTATTCAGAGGAGACTTAGGTATAGTTGCACGGCGTTCGCAGCTCTAAAGTCCCCTTCTGCTTTATCTTTGGCTGTGTATTTTCTTCGAGACAACTTTATTTGTATTATTTTAGTAGCTCGTATACTTGTGATATCGATTTTGAGATGGTATTTAGACATCGCTATCATTATGGTTTATTCACTTTATTTCATATGTTATTCCGTTATTAGTTTCTTTATTATTATTTAAATTAAATTGTTAAAAATAGCTAAAATTATTCCAACGTTGGCTTACCTAATAAGTGAAATATTAGACACCATCACGGTTCTGAAGATGGGAATTGTTTATTGTGACAGTAAATTTGTGAAACTAAAAAATACCAAAACTTCAATTTTCTATTGAAACTAGTTTTTCAAATTCGAAAATGCATTTTCAAGTTGGATTTGAAAAATAGTAAAATCTTCATAACCAAACAATAATTATTTTGAAAAAGTCAAAATTGTCCGTACATTATTGGAGTTGGTACAATAATGCAATCCGTCTATATCTTTTGAAAAAATTGCCTTCAACGTTATCTTTTCGGCTCAAGAATGGACTTACGACTAACGGCCATGTTAGATAAAAAAATTTAATTAATTTTCACATGTCATAACGGAAAAAATATCAAAACTGTCGTAGACTATTGGAGTTGGTACAATAATACCCCCCATCCCAAAAAATCCCCCCCCCCTTCCATCCTCCC
>MU765486.1:48159-131716 GCA_026770625.1 Nicotiana glauca | reverse complement strand
ATATATATATATATATATATATATATATATATATATATATATATATATATATATGCACAGGTTTGATTGGTAGTTTGGTCCTAGCCTCGTCATTATTTCGTCGGGGTTAGGCCATACACTTACCAGCACATGGGGTTGGTTGTGCTGATGCAACACTTCTATGCTCTTTTGCACAGATCACGATGTTGGAGAAGCTATTGGACAACGACAGTAGATTGGGAGTAGACCTTTAGTCCAGAGACACCGAGGTAGCCTTGCTGACGTCTGCATGGCCCGGAGTCTCCAATCTCTACTTTAGTTTGTTATCCTTTGTACCGGAACAAACAAAGTTGTATTTTTATTTAGACGTTGTATTTAGCATTCTCCAGACGTTCGTGAGTTTGTGACTCCAATTCTTGGGTAGAGGATTTTGTTAAACTTCCGCATTTCTTCCAGTTAATTATATATTGAGACTTCTTCTTTATCATGTTATGTATTGTTATTATCAAATGATCGATAATTTTTAAAAGAAGTAAACTAACTTGGCTTGCCTAGCTCCTATTAGTAGGCGCCATCATGATTCACGAGGGTGAAAAATCCGGGTCGTGATAATTTCGGGCTGTTTTGAAATAGATGGTGCTGGTCTCTGGTGTTGTTCTTCACATTCGCGAGGATCCTCTCGCGTTCGCGAAGAAGGATTTGGCTTCAGGCACTCTGTTCTTCGCGTTCGCGAAGAGGATCACGCGTTCACGAATAAGGAAATCTCTGCTGCATAGATCTGACTTCGGAAGCTCATATCTTGCAATCTATAAGGAATTTGGAGATGATCCAAAAACAAAAGTTGTAGATCTTTGTGTCTAGTTATCCAAAATTAAAACCACTTATCGTTTGGATTTGTGTTCCAAAAGTTGTGGCTAGTACACTATAGGCTGTCCGGTAAGATAAAGAAGAAATTGTGTTGCACAGGGCTAAATTTGGCTGCTTATATCTCAAAATCTATAAGGAATTGGTAGATGACCAAAACATGAAAGTTGTAGATCGTGACGTCTAGTTTTCATAATATTAAACCATTTGTAATTTAGAGCTTGGTACGCAATGTTATGGCCATTATTTTAGAGGCTGTCTGAGGAGAGTTTCGACAATGGTTTTTGAAATGTTCTTCTTCGTGAACGCAATGGGGGTCTCGCGAATGGGAAGAAGAGTCGTATGGGTAGTGCATAAGTGTAAAGAAATGGGTTTGGCTAATTTCATCTTATTTCCTCCATGGGAGCCGACCCAGGAGCGATTTTGGAGCGCCATTTTCATCATCCATGTCAAGGCAAGTGATTCCCACCCATTGCAGGTTAATTACTTGGATTATATCTAGATTTTAATATGGAAAATCATGTAAATTAGTTGAAATTTTGGGATTTTGGAGAAAAACATAGGAAATTTGTATTATTGGATTTTCACCACGATTTTGGGTATAAAATTAAGAGAAAATCATATATTTGAGTTCGTGAGTTTATGTGTAAACTTTATCTTCGCAAAATTAAAAAATCCGGGCACGTGGGCCCGAGGGAAATTTTGTCAACTTTTCGATCGTGGTTAGAGTTGCTATGAATTGGATCATTAGGAGTAATTGAGTATTAATGGATTGTTATTATTATTGGCTAGCGTTGGATTTTTGTGCATTGATTGGAGTCTTCGGAAGAGCGTGGAATGCCAGTTATGGATCTTCGGAGCAAGGTGAGTCTCCTTTATAACCTTGTAAGAGGGAATTGTCCCCATAGGTGAGTTAATTGGTTATGTACTCCTATTTCTGGGGGCTACGTACCCACGAGGTGACGAGAGTCCGTGCGTAGCTATTATTATAATATTGTCCGGGTAGTTTAAGACCCAAAGCATGCTATACTTGGATTACTGGTGGACTTATTGAGGGTTTGAATTTCTTAAATCACATCGAATTAGTAAATAAATTTCTAAACAGATAAAACATCATTTTTCTTAAATGGCTAAAAGAGGAATTGCTACTTAGGATAATTGCTTTGTGTGGACTTCTTGATTGACTGTCTGTGTGTGTTTATTTTTGGAACGGGCAGAATGTCTCGGCAGATTAATTAGATGCATCTATGGTTTGCGACGTTCGACCCTCGGCAGTGCACAATTTATTTTTTGTTGGAGCGGGCCGTACGTCCTCGGCATGATTTGCGCATGCTTATATTGCTCGCCTTAAGATTATTTGGGACAGATATTCGCTATCCCCGACATGAGATAATTGGAAACTATTGGATTATAAATCTTGAGACTTTTAATATAAAAAGGAACTTTCACCTATTCATGATTTACTTGAAATTACTGTCATTCTCAATAAATCCTTGCTTATTCGCTTTAATAATATATCATTATTTGACCACTAATAAATGTTGAAGTCGACCATCTCGTCTCTACTTCTACGAGATTAGACGGGATATTCATTGGGTACACGTTGTTTTCGTACTCATACTATACTTCTGTGCATTTTTGTTGAACATGCATATACATCTCTTGTGGCCTACTAGGCATACCAGCATGGTTGATATGGAGACTTAGATAGCTGCAATTCTCGAGGCGACCCGCAGCCAGCAGAGTCTTTTTCAGTTTTCTGTATTTATTTTCTGTCCAATATTGTATTCTGGACAGTTGTTGTATTATATTATTTCCTAGAAATTGCTCATGCACTCGTGACACCGGGTTCTGGGATGGTTGTATGATTGTTTAATATTGAATTGGTTAAAGACATTTTTCTTATTTCAATGAATTTCATTACTTGTTGTTTAAATGTATTAAAGGAACAATTTCCATAAGTTTTAAAACAAGATGTTTCTACTTATTGGTTGTTGGCTTGCCTGACAATGGTGTCCGGTGCCGTCACGACCTTTAGTGGATTCTGGGTCGTGATAAAATGCTATCAGAGCACTAGATTCCCTTAGTCTCACGAGTCATGATCAAGTCTAGTAGAGTCTCGCGGATCGGTACAAAGACGTCTATACTTATCCTCGGGAGGCTACATGGCAGGTAGCAGTACTTCCTTTCTTAATTTCTTATCGTGCGATTTGATTCCTGGAAGCTTATGCCCTTGTTTCATTCCTACTCAATCTTATGCGACACTAACCGCTTGCTATAAATCAAGAATTGAAGAATTGTAATGGTACTACGAACGTGGTGCGGGGTGTTTCTCCCTGTGGGGTTGTATGAGCTATTATCGTCGCCTTGTGAGGATATTCTATTGTTTCAGCTTGGTAGTGGTACTTTTGAGAGCTATGAGGCTAGGCACAGGTTTCCATGATGCTTATGAATGATTATTCCACGGTATTGATATGATTGTAGGATGTTTGCCTATGTGTCGAGGCAGTGAATGGCTTGAAGGGAGGTTTACTCAGTGCATGATCTAGAGATTCGATATTTTATTCCCGGAAGGGGACAGGCAATCGTGCTGAGAATGTTCAGGTTTGGGTTGATGGGGTAACAAGACTTGGTAGTTACGGGTGTGGTGGAGTTTTCTTCTATGATGAGGTGTCGTTGTCCTTATTGAATGTACTAAGTTCGTCGGTGTTATGATCTTTTACCACTCACCTTTGGAGCAGGATATTGTGGGACAGTATTGAAGAGGCAACGGTCAGAGATCGCAGGGTGCGGTGGTTCAGGATGGAATCGGTGTTCCTAGTGTTGATGGCTCGAGAAAGATGATCTTTAGAAAGGTTTAAAGTTATTAGCGATTGGTGGGTTCAAGTTCTACGAAGATAGATTTTTTAGGCAACAATTGAGAAGCAAAGTATGACGAAGGACATGTGAGAAGTGTCAGGCGGTGTTTAAAACTTCTAGAAGGCCAGGTATAAGAAGCTCAAGTCGAGTAGTTAATTAATGAAGCGATTTTGCCCAAAGTGGGAAAGTGGCGGAGCTGCATAAGGGCTTGGTGGTAGGATGACTATGGGCCTTAAGGAGAGATTGGATCGATTTTGGAATTTTAGTGATTGGTAATTGGTGTCCACGGATCTAATTTGAAGTATGGGCTAATATACATCAAAGAGATCAGTCGTGCGAACGTAGTTGATGATTCAGAGTATAAAAAGGGGGTTTTATGGAAAGAATCCATGAATTTAGGTGGTTGATTGCGCAATATTATATCAATAAGAGATCTTCCAAACTCCAGGAATATACCAAAATATCATCAATAAAGACAATGATGAATGAGTCAAGATATGGCCGAAATACACAGTGCATCAAATGTATAAGGGCTGTTGGGGCAGTGGTTAGCCCAAATTACATAACAAGGGACTTGTAATGACCATACCGAGTCTTGAAGGTAGTCTTCAAGATATCTGGCTCCCGAATCTTCAACTAAGGATAGCCTAAACGCAAATTAATCTTAGAAAATACAAAAGCACCTGTAATTGATCAAACATGTCATCAATACGAGGCAAAGGATAATAGTTCTTCACTGTAACCTTGTTCAACTGGCAATAATCAATACACATACGCATAGAACCATCCTTATTCTTCACAAATAAGACAAGATCACCCGAAGGTGATACACTAGGCTGGATAAAACCCGAATCAAGCAATTCCTATTACTGCTCCTTCAACCCAAGAGGATCCATATGGTACGGAGGAATAGAAATGAACTGAGTGCCCAGCAATAGGTCAATGCCAAAATCAATTCCTCTATCAGACGGCATGCCAAGAAGATCAGCTGGAAACACATCAGAGAAATCCTGTACTATTGGGACTGAATCAACTATAAGGGTATCAATACTGACATCTCTCACATAAGATAGATATGCGTCACACTCCTTATCAACCATATGCTGAGCCTTAAGAAATGAAATAACTCTATTGGAAGTATGATCTAAGGTACCCCTCCACTCTACTCGCGGTACACTTGGCATAGCCAGCATCACAGTTTTGGCGTGACAATCAAGAATAGCATAATGGGGCAAGAACTAGTCCATGCCTAAAATAATATCAAAGTCTACCATGCTGAGCAATAATAGATTGGCTTTGGTCTCAAAACCACTTAGAGCAATCAAACACAATCGATAATCGCGGTCCATAACAAGAGATTCTCCAACAGGAGTAGAAACATAAATAGGAGAACTCAAAGAATCCCAAGATACGCCAAAATACGGGGCAAAATAAGAGGATATATAAGAATAAGTGGAGCGTGGATCGAATATAACCAATGCATCTCTATGACCAGGATAGTACATGTGATGACAGAATCAGAGGCAACAGCCTCAGTACGGGCAGGAAGGGCATAGTATCTTGCCTGGACTCCCCCTCTAGGGCGGCCTTTACCTTCTCGACCTCCACCTTTAGCTGGCGGGGCAAGTGGGGTAGTAACTGGTGCTGTAATCATAGCCTGTGAACTCTACAGAGCATGCTGTGGCTGAGAAGTCTGTGATGCTGCACCCCTCCTAAGCCTAGGGAAATCCCTCACAATATGGCATGTGTCTCCACACTCAAAACAAGCCTTGGGAGGTCATGGCAGCTGTGACTGGCTTGGGCCATATATGCTAGACTGACCACTAGAAGCACCCCGTGCAGGAGGCATACTAGATACTGAAGGTGCATAATAATGCTCCTGAAGTCTAGGAGGAGCTGGAATATCACTGGCTGCTGGAATAGTTGAATGACTGGGGAGACTCATATAACCCCTACCATGATGAGCTGAAGCTGGGGTGCAGGCACCAGAATAATGGCTCGACTATTGAGATCTCTTGGCCTCCCTCTCCCCTCGGTCCCAAGCATACATACCCTCTACTTTCCTAGCAATGCTCACCACCTGCCGATAAGAGATATCTATCTCCAACTCCCAAGCCATGTTGGACCTGATGCTGGGAATAAGCCTCTCAAATGAACTGGCAAACCCTCTCACGAACAATGGAAACCAGGGCTGGTGCATGTCTAGCCAGTTTGGTGTAATGGACAACATACTCTAAGACAGTTATAGTACTTGGCGCTAGCACTCAAACTCCGCACTACATGCATCCCTGAGGCTCCGAGGAGCATACTCCCTTATGAACATATCTAAAAACTGAGTCCAAGTCAGGAAAGCTACCTCGTCTGAGCTGTCTAGCTCATAAGCACACCACCATTCATAGGCGGGTCGTCAAAGCTGATAGGTGGTGAAGGAAACCCCACTCAATCCTGCTATACCCATAGTGTGGAAGATACGGTGACACCCCTCTTGAAATCCCGTAGCATCCTCTGATGCTAGTGCACTAAATGTAGGAGGATGATACTTCTGAAACCTCTCAAGCCTCTTCTGCTCCTTCTCTGAAGCTACTGCCCTCTCTTCGGGCTGAACTAGGGCTACTGGCTGTGCTGTTACAATCTCTATAATCGGCTCAATATGCACTCACTGCTCTGGAGTGCCGGTGGCGGGAGTCTGTGCTCCTCCCCTAGCTTGGGATGTGGCTACAGGAAGGGCAGGCAGCCCTGCCTGAGCAAGAGTGGTGTACATACTCATAAATTGAGCAAGAGTCTCTTGTAGTGCTGAAGTAGTAGTAGCTGTGGGTGTATCAGGCGTTTGGGCTCCAGCTGGAACTTCAGGTGGCTTCTCGGTAGCAGCTCGTGCGGGTGCTCTGGGTGCACTGTGTGCGCATCCTCAGCCTCTACCCTGGTCTCGACCTTTGACGGCTCTTGTAAGTGGTGCGGGTGTCTGGTCACCTCCAGTAGTACATGTCCTCACCATCTATGAGAGAATAGAAGATAGAGGTTTAGAATTTTGATATCAAATATCTCGCATGACAAGGAATTCAAATGAAGTGAAATTTTCTTAACAGTTACATAGCCTCTCATGGAGAAGCACGGATGTCTCCGTACCAATCCACGAGACTATAATAAACTGGCCTGTGATTCATGACTCCTATGAACCTAGAGTTCTAACACCATCTTGTCACGACCCAAGTTCACCCTCCGCAAACAGTCGTGATAGTACCTAGTCCCTACGACTAGGTAAGCCTAGCAAATACGGGAAAAAAACAATTGCAGAAATAAAATAATTAAAAATTGAGAGAAAGAAATGAAATAGTGTTTAAGATGCCACTCGACATATAACAGTACAAGAATCTCAACCTAGTACTCCCGAAATCCGGAACCCCATGAATTACAAGCCAAGAGTACATAGAAGGCTCTAACACCAGAAATGTCTATCAACAAGGAAGATACAAAAAGGATATACTAGTTCAGAGAATAGAAAGGGAATCCTCGGTCTGTGGATGCAATAGATATACCTCGAAGTCTCTACAGAAGCGCCTCGCCTCAATGGTGATAAGACTGAGTGGAAATACCTTGATTTTCACACCAAAAACATGTGCAGGAAAGGGAATGAGCACACCACCGAGGTACCCAGAAAGTGCCAAGCCTAATCTCGATCGAGTAGTGACGAGGAAGGTCAGGGCCTTACCGGTAATATACAATAATATATAAGGAAGATGAGCAGTAGTAAAGAAATACAGATAGTGAGAGTAACAACAACCACAACCAAGGCAAATATTTACAGAAGGTATACAACTTAACATAGAGGTAACAATCGAGGGTCTACCAAGATCCCGTCCTATAGCCCCAAAAGTAAATAATTAGTAGATCTCCCGGGTGCTGTCCCGCAGTCCATATCACTGTGCAAGGGGATCTACTACAATACCACATCCGTAGTCCCAAATAAACAGAAAGGGGGATCTACTGGGAACCACTCGTAGTCCCAGTGTAAGCATGCATCAACACAAGAATAATCAAATCAATTCAATTTAATATCAATAAAATCTATACCATGTTCTTGCCATGAGTATCCAACTCCAAATGGCCCAAATCTATTCAAAGTAATTGCATAATGTAAATAACACTTCAAGTAACTAGTTCAACTAATTAATTCTAAGCTAATACGCGAAATTAGGAAAAATGACCAAAATCCTCCCTCGGGCCCACGTCTCGGAATCATGTAACATTTACAAATTCGGGATCCTCACACTCTCATGAATTTATTCATACCAAAAGTACCAAAATCGGATCTCAAATGGTCCCTCAAATCACCACTCAAAGACCCCCAATTAACCAAGCCCTAACCTTCAATTTACCACTAATTTCCTTCAAATTACATGATTACAATGGTAAAAATCACCATAATAACGAGCTTTAGGACCAAAGACCTTACTTCAATGAATCCCTCTAAAAAGCTACCTTGAAAATTCCCTTTAAAGCTTCACCCCGAATGAAAAATTGAGAGAAATGGTCAAAAATCGTTAAGGGTGGAATTTATAGTTTCTGCCCAGCAAAGCCGCACCTGCGGTTAAATAGTTTCACCTGCGGAACCCCACATGTAAACTTCACCCAGGCCGCACCTGCGCAAGAAATCCCGCATCTGAGCAATCGTAGGTGCGACCAGGACCTCACTTCTGTGATCCCAGCCTGCCACTCTCTTGGCCGCATCTATGACTTCCTATCTGCTCTTACGTGCCCGCACCTACGCCCCCTAGCTGCAGGTGCGGTTATGACAGCAACAGAACTCCTTCAGCTGCAAAAATCAACTCAAAATCACCCGTTAACCACCTGAAATCATCCCGAGGCTCACGAGACCTCAACCAAAGGCACGAGCAAGTCATATACCACTTTCCAAACTTGTACCAATCCTCAAAATACCTAAAACAACATCGAAACATTGAATTAACCATGGATTCAAGCCTAAAAAATCTAGACTTCCGAATTCCGCTTTTAATAAAAAAATCTATCAAACCTCATCTGAATAACCTGAAAATTCGCGCACACATCCCAAATGACTCAACAGACCTACTACGACTTCCTGAACTCTATTCCGACCCTAATATCAAAATCTCACTACCGATCCGGAAATTTAAAATGTTCAACTTCTGGTATTTCAAGCCTAATTATGCTACAGACCACTAAAACAAAATCCTAACACGGCCCTAAGCCCAAAATCACCCAACGGAGCTAACGCAACCGACAAAATTCCATTTCTAGTTCATCTTTGCACTGCTCCGATAGTCCAAATTCTAAAGCTTAAACTTTTATTTAGGGACTATGTATCCCAAAACACTTCGAAACTCGAAATGAAACATCCCAGTAACTCAGAATAGCATAAATAAATACGGAAAAGATAGTTAATAGGGGATCGGGGCGTTAATTCTTAAAATGACCATCTAGGTCGTTACAATTACATTCCATTGTACTTCGTTTGAATGATGATTGGGGCACTGTGTATCTTTTGAACCCATGCGACTAACTCAGAATGAAACTCTAAGTTGCATGTGTACCTCGATGAAGAGGATCAAGTCATGCCGTAGTACAAAATGGATGATTTTTTTAGTCCTAACTTTTGTCTAGGCTGCCTCTTATAAGCTTTTCAACTTAGCGAGCTTTTTTTACTCTTTTTTTATATATCCTAACTTTTGCCTTGGTCGCGTCTTTCAAAATATTCAACCTAGCAGAATCTTTTTTTAGAAAAATTTTGGTGGGCCGTACACAATTTAGACTCATGCGGGCGAGAAGTGTAGGAACATGCAGTTAAGGCTCATGCCTCAAGGAGCATTGCAACTTCAAGGATAATACTACTTCAAAAATTTTCCATTGATCGGGCTGATTCTCATGACATCTGCATCAACCAGCTTGTAAGCCCCATTCAAGTAAGCTTCTTGTATGACATATGGCCCATCCCATTTTGAAGTGAACTTCCCTATAGGTTTATGGGTCATCATACGGAAAGGAATTGATCTCTTACTCAAAAGGATCTCGGGCGAACTCTTTTATTGAAGGCACGAGACAATCGATCTTGATAACATTCAAGACTTTGTTGAGCTTCCAATCTCTTCTCATCAAGAGCCTCCAACTCTGCTAATCAAAGTTGAGCATTTTCTTCATCAGTGATCCCTTCTTGGATATCTAATCGTAATGAAGGTATTTGGCGATCGAGTGGTAAGATGGCTTCAACTCCATAAATGAGTTCATAAGGGGCCGCTTGTGTTGGCGTACGATTGGTTGTCCTATATGCTCGCATAGCTTCTTACGGTTATGCCAATCTCATTTGGATTTGGAGACGACTTTCTTTAACAAGTTGCATAGAGTCTTGTTGAATGCCTCGATTAGACCATCGGCGACATCATTGTACATAGAAGATTTATGTTGTTTGAAGCCAAAGAGATAAAAAATCTTGTTCATCAACCTATTTTTGAATGGCTTGACATTATCCATTATTATGTAATGAGGAATGCCAAAAGTATAGATTATGTTATACTCGGACGAAACTTGCAATATTTTCCTTCTTTAGATCCTCAAGATCAACAACTTTAGCCCATTTCGAGAGGTAGTTAGTTAAAGCCAAGATATATAAGTGCCCACAGGAAGATTTTGGCAGTGGTCCAACAATATCCAGTCCCCAAGCATCAAACGGCCAAGATGCAGCAGTCGAGTGCAACACTTCGGGAGGCCGATGAATAAAATTTGTAATGAATTATCAAGCCTTGCATCTTCAAACAAAGTCCAAGCAATCTTTTACCATTGTTGGCCAATAATATCCCATCCTTTTATATTGAAGTGGAGTTTTGGTCCAGATTGATGTGATCCATAAACCCCAGAATGTGCTTCTTGTAAAGCTTGGAGTGCTTCATCTTCCCCTAATCATCGCAAGAGTACTCCCTCAAATTAACTTCTATATAGAGTATATTTGTAGTAAAGGAAGTGAGGTGCATGGTCACAGATTTCAGTCCTTCTTCTCGGATTTTTTGGAAGTGTCCCATAGCTTAAGTAGTCAATAATGGGTTGTCGCCATTCTTCTTTCTCAGCATCAGAAACACCGACAAGATGCTTGAGATCATTTTCTTCACCTTCAGCCTCATTTAGTGGTGGTACTACCCATTTTTGGCAAACAGTAACTTACGCTTGATTAGGCAGGGTTAAAGATGAAGCTAGGGCAGTTAAAGCGTTAGCCTTCTTATTTTCTTTCTTTGGCACATGTTGAACAGTCACATTGTCGACCCATCCCATTAATTTTTTAGCAGAATCATGATATGGGTGTAGTTCAGGTTACTTGACCTAGTAAATATCTAAAAGCTGGTTGATCACCAACTAGGATTCACCAAAGACTTGCAACTACAACAGCTTCATATCAATAGTCATTTCAAGCCCAAGTATAAATGCTTGATACTAAGCAACATTGTTGGAATAGAGTTATGTCAAGGTGTAGTAGGGCAAGACTTTACCTTGTTAAGTGACAAATACCATGCCAGCACCAGCTCCCCCGCGATGTGAAGCACCATCAAAGTACATCTTCGATGAAGGTTGAACTTAAACGACCATTGTGTCCTCATCAGCTAGTTCGTCAATTAGCTCCCAGTCATCAGGTATCGGATGATCTACCCAAAAGTCTGCCGATGCTTGTCCTTTAACACCCTTTTGAGGGATGTATAAAATCTTGAATTATTGAAATTAGAGGAACCATCTCGCTAGTCGATCACTAAGAAAAGATTTTGACATCACGAACTTGATAATATTTGCTTTAGAAACAAGACAAACAACATGATATTGAAAGTAGTGCTTCATCTTTTCAATTGAGAAGACTAGCACCAAACATAACTTTTCAATTGGCGAATAATTCAGCGGTGTCATCATCTTGCTCAAGTAGTAAAGAGAGTTTTTCTTTCCGCTCACTATTTTCTTGGGCCAACAGTGCTCCAACAGACCTTTCTTGCACCGTAATGTATAATATCACAGTCTTTCTAGGAATACGGGCTGCTAAAATCGGACGCTTCATCAAGTAGGACTTAATGCTCTAAAAGGCATTGCTACACTCTTGGTCCTATTTGAAAGGGACACCTTTCTTTTTAAGTCGACTGAATGGTTGGCACCTCTCAGCTAGGTTTGACATGAATCTCCTAAGGTACGCTAACTTTCCTTGCAGACTTTTCAATTCGTTAATATCTCGAGGCTCAGGCATTTTCAAGATTGCATCGACTTTGGCTTGATCAATTTCAATCCCTCGATGTTGGACAATGAAACCAAGAAACTTTCCAGAAGTAACTCCAAAGGCGCATTTCAATGGATTCATCCTAAGTTGGCATCTCTGGAGCAGCTCAAATACCATTCTCATGTCTTTCAAGTGGTCACCCATCTTTCTTGATTTTAACACCAAGTCATCCACATAGCATTTCTGACGAACCATCCATAAATGACATTGCCTCGTACCTAGTTGTAGCATCGATCATCAGCTCTGGAATAGGAAGCAGGAATTCATCTTTGGGAAATGCATTATTGAGATCCCTGAAGTCGATGCACACTCAAATCTGACCATTTTTGTTTTCCTTATAGGGGCAATAATTGAAACCCACATTATGTATCTAACTTCCCGAATAAATCTAGCTTCAATGAGTTTGTTAACTTTGGTTTCCATCAAGGGAACCAAGTGTGGCCTAAAGCGCCTTTGAGCTTGCTTAACAGGATGAGTGCCATTTTTTGACCGCAAGCTGATGGACTGCTACTTTAGGGTCCAAGCCAGGCATTTCTTGTTAACTCCAAGAGAATACATCCCTAAACACCTTGAGTAACTCAATATAAGTGCTCCCTTTGTCAACTTCTAGTAAATCACTTATGTAGGTGGATATTGGTTGTTCATCAGTGCCAAGGTTAACTTCTTGTAAGGCATTAATCGTTGCCTTCACCCCTACTTCAAGATCCAGGGGATCATCTTTTTCATATTCATCTTCTTGAGGGTCCCCATCATTCAATGATATATGATAACACGGTAAAACATCCTCCAATTTCTCATCATCCTCTATTAGAGACGAAACACCATTCTCGCCTAGTGCACTAACGTGATACGAAGAAACCACACTTTCTTCATATTCATCATGTTATTTAGTTTAGACCATAGTGTATGGCTTCACCTTCAGTATCTTATCACAAGAAACCATGACTTTTGTTTGTCGCTTCATTCTAGAAGGAATCAGACTTTGAAAATCCTTAGAGATCTTCTGAATTTTGGGTGAAGCGGGTGTTCTTGTATTTTGATAATTTCTCTGGAACCTATTCCATTTCTTTAGTGGACCCAATCTTTCAAATATAGAAGATCTCACAGTTGATTTTCAAAGTCAATCAAAGAGAGAAGGCATGTTATAAGCAGCAAACTCGTCTTCTACAGTGATATAATTGATGCTTGCCTTTCTTATATAGATGCGCACCAATGACGATTTCTTGTATCCCAAACCTTCACGTGGTTACCTCATTGCAGTTTCTGATGAGAGCTTCCCTAGCTTTGATGGCTCATTGGGATTGTATCCAACCTTTTCAAATAGGCTGTAAGTGTTAGGATCAAAACGTTCATTTGTTCGATTTGTAAGAGTGTCACGTTCTGCAAAAGATTTTGGGCCACAAACCCTGCAAGTGGCTTCGAGGACAACTTTATTGCCTCAATTTGTTTTACTGAAAGAATTAAATCCTTTAGCATGTTAGTTTGGAGATTAGACGATTCACCTTCATCTTTCTTCCTTTTAGGGACATATTGGAGCAAAGGACTTAATTTCTTGCCATAAGATGCAATATCCCCTCTATATGATTTATCCGTGTTAGGTTGTACCTCCTCAATAACGACTTCGTCTCTACCAGTAATCACCTTAGCTCTTTTAGTCGTGGGCTCGTCATTCTTGCTTTTCGTGCCATCATCAGCTTTTAACTCCTTCACAGTGTGGTTCTTCAAGTAGAACTCTGCATCGAAAAAATGTGACTCAGCCTCAGTGAATGGCTCATCATAAGCAACTATTTTTTTCTCAACTTCACCCTTGTAGTATTTTAAACATTGATGGTAGGTAGAAGGAACTACTTTATTCTCATGTATCCAAGGCCTTCCAAGCAAGACGTTGTATGAAGTCTTGCATCGATCATATGTAGCCATGCACTTGATTGCATATCTTCAATGGTGATTCCCAACCTGATTGCGCCTATGGATCTTTGCCCCCTTGGTTGAATCCTTGGATCATCACACGACTTTCTGAGAGTTTGTTCATGGGAATACTAAGTTCTTTCACGGTGCGAATTGGAAAGATGTTCACTGATGATCCTCCATTAACCAAACTTCAATTTACCTTTTCATCACGTATATAGCCAACCAGGTACAACGGGCAGTTATGAAGAGAGTCACCTAGTAGAAGATCTTCATTTGTGAACAAAATTTTTTCCTCGCACACGTTAACTTGTTTAGGAATAAACTCGATGAGCTTTTCTGAAGATGGTGCCAATGGTAGGTCATCACTTTTTTCTTCCCATTTATCAGCATTGCAGCAAGAGGCCTCAATACTATCACAGAAAATCTTCATGCAGAACCAACATGGCAAGAAATCTTCCAAGGTCACTGGATGTCGTGGCTTTTGATTTTGGTGCACCTCCGCATTTGCTTTCTTCAGACGCTTAGCTGGATTCCGATTCCTTGGTCCACTTACCATCATTTTCCTTTTTGGTTTGTTCTATTGATTCTTTTTGTAGGATTCTTTTGTGGCACCTTCGGCGAGTCGCCAACATCCAACATTCATCATCATCAGGCTAATCAACTTCAACCTTGTTGGTCTCCAGTAATTCTTCATCTTCACTTTATTTAAAACTACATAATTCATCTGGACTAAATGTGCCAAAGATGATAGAGACTTGATTTGCGCTTGCTTTCTCATCTTCAAGCATGATCGCTATTTCACGAGCCAAGTTCATAACTTTTTCCTTGAAGACAAAGCACTTCTCCAGAGGGTGGCTCACAAGTCGATGATATTTGCAGTAATTGGGTAATCAGTTTTCCTAGCTTCATTTGGCCTCTTCATCTCTGGAAGCTCAATGAGAATTAACTCTAGGAGTTCTTCGAAAATGGCTGGCACATTAGAATCCAGAAATGGGTACTCTTTCTCTTGCATTTCTTTTGGAGTCAATTTTCCACTTGGCTTATCTTGAAATGAAGTGGATTTCATACAATACTTATTGCTCAGCTTCGTCATGAATTTCACAAGTGATGTGTCGACATTCAAAGATTCTATGCTTTCAGACCTGGGTACGAACTTGCCCCACTTCCTAACTTCTTGCTTGTCGTTCCCTTTACGAGGTTTATAGATGGACAACCTTTCATTTACAGTGGAGGCCATGCTCAATTCCATGGCATGAGTTGAAAGTTCTTTAAATGTGCTAGGCTTTGATACCTTTCAAGATGTAGTGTAATCCCCAATGCATGCCTTGGATGCACATTTCTATGCCAGAAGCTTCACTAAGCCTGTCTTTATAGTTGAGGCTTGCATTCCTCCGACGATTGATAAAGTCGATAACTATTTCACCCTTCCATTGACGAGTATTTGTGAGTTCGACCATGCTCATAGTGTGCCTTGTATTCTAAAAACGATTGAGGAACTCTTGTTCTAGTTGATCCCAGCTATCAATAGATCTCACCTCGAGGTCTGTATACCAATCAAAAGCATTTTCTTTTAGCGAGCGGACAAACTGTTTGACAAGGTAATTTCCTAAAGTACCAGTGTCATTGCATGTCTCAAAAAAGTGCGCCACATGTTTCTTTGGATTATCTTTGCCATCAATTTGTTGAAATATTTGAGGTTGATAGCCAGCATGCATCTTCAACATATCGATCCCTGTTGCGTACAGCTTTACGTACACACAGGAGGAATTGGTAGCAACTTCATACTTATTCTTAATAGTTTCTTCAATGAACTTCTTCAAATGATCGATGGGAATCATCCCTTTAGATGAGATAGGGATAGCCTTAGTAGGTACTACTCGTCTTCGGGGAGAATCAATCTATGGAACTTCTAAGAGCTTGCCGGGGTAGATTCTTCTTCCGTCAAGATTCCCACCCCGCCTGTTAGCTTGTCAATTCTAGTATCTTCATTTTGCATACACTTGGTCAAGCCAGCGATTGCTTCCGTCAACTTTGCTAACTGCTCGTCCAAAGATGAAGTGTTTGTCACCATGGCTTGCATGACTGTTGTAGATGATGGGGACTAGCATGGATTGTCACATAGATTGATTCTCGAATGGCTCATGTTATGCGGTGTATGTGGGGAGGATCCATCACTTGAAGCATCATCGTCTTCCTTCACAACAGAGTTCTTGGATTCAGAGAGGTTAAGCAGAGCAAGACTTTTCTTGATTCTTTTAGCGACATTGTTGATACCCAATTTTGCTCTCATATGTTTTTAAATAAAATATCTACTTTCAAAATGCCATTCTGCATCACTATTTAACGTGCGAGATCTATACAAGCATTTTTTTTATAATTTTTCATAATTTTTAAAGCTTTAAAATTAATTTTCTTATATTTAAATTACTTGAATATTTATTAATTACTCCTTCAAATTATTTTGTGATGAATTAATCAACTAAAATTATTATTTGCATCCATATACATGTTACAAATATTTTTACTGCATTTCATATAATTATATTGGCATTTTTAGGCTATTTACACAATCTTGCAATAATGTCCTACATTTTACAATTTATTACATTTGTCATTTTATTCAAGGTCAAAATAAGTTTATACATTTTTATGATCTTCTACAATTATTTTAAAATATTAAGTTTCATAAATAGCATAAATATATAAAACTATTTTTATTACATTACTTCCCTTTTAATCTCTTGTTTTAAAAAAGGGCCCAATTTTTAGGCTAGTTTTCGGACCAATTTTAGCCCAAACGCTTAACTCATTCACCCTCCTCTTCAGCAGCCCAATCAAATGCTTTTAAAATTCCGACACGACCCGCTTGAAATGACTCACCCCGCCTTTTTAAAAATCCTGGTAGTTGATCTTAAGAGATCAACGGTCCACGATTAACACCTCACTTTTAGTTACCCAACCCCAAACCCAAATCCCTATTTCCCTTCAGCAGTCACCGCTAAGCACTCTCCCCCTTTTTTTCAGAATCCCTAGCTGCCTTCCTTTATCTTCTCCAAATACGATCGAACCATAAATTTCTTCTGTGATTCTCTTACCTTTTACACAATACTTCGTTGTTACTTACACGATTATGGTATTTCTTAGTACTTGCACATTTTTGGCAAGTACCGGCTTCGAATCATAAGAAATCAACTTCAATCGTTGAGATCCAAACAATATTTTATCTATATACGTTTGTAGCAATGCTATATCGGTCCGGTTCACCAAGATCTTTGACCAATATTTTATTTTTGTCAACTTTGGTTTGAGATTTTCCCTTTTCCACACTGATTTTCGATTGCATGTGACATTCTTTCCTTTCTCGTGTTTGACTGATGATCTTTTCTTGTTTGGGTCTTTAATTTCTAATACTATATAATCCTCTCCCCAATTCCCCTCTAGAGGACCTAAGTTATCACTGCTATTACACTCAATACATCTTTCTCACCCTTCATCTTCTCTGAAATACTTGGCTCTTTGACCGCCTGAAAGCCAAGGCCATAATATTATCAACCTCCTCCGATGCAAGCACTGCTCGGGGCCCTTAGGAGACTCTTGTGAACTCTGAAGCATCGAATTCTGGGTTTCCTACTACCAGTATTCTAAGCTCCTTAGTATTCTTTTGATCGTCTAGTTTTGCTACTGGCAAGTGCTTTTAACCCTTGCAATGTTAAATATTTTTTTCTTCTGCAAACCTATATGTGTTTGAATTCTAGGGGCATGATTCAGTTGTGAATCCCTGATATTGCACTGCTATGATATCATTCAACACTCCCTTGTCATTCTATGATAATTAAATGCATTTTAGTACATGAGATAGTTTCCTGCTTGTTCTTAGTTTGTGTTAGGATAATATGTTTTCTTCACTATGTCTTGTACTTCTATGTTGGTTTTCTTTGTTTTCTTCTAGAATTAGTTCTGTACCTCTGTTTTTTTCTAATATCTGAGCATGTTTGAGCTGTGAGTTTCATTGCATGCCTATTATATGTGTTCTTTTAATGAATCTGACAGCCATGACTATGTATTGTTAGTTATAGAATCCTCTTCATGCCTTGCTTTGGGTACTACTAAAACTCTTATGAAACCTTCCCTCTACTTTGAATGAATCATTTATTGCTGAGTCTTGTGTTTAATCGACCGTCTTTGCAAACTAGACACAACTATGTGGGTCTCATGTTGTAATACTGCTTTAAGATCTACCATAAACATGTTTCCTTGCTATTTTTAATCCTAATCTTTAGAACCACCTACAACTTTAGGATAAATATCCCATTTTCTCTACTATGTATGGTCAATTGACATGTCAATGTGTGGCTAATCGACCCGTTTTACATGGAAGAAGTTTTTTACTATGATCTATTCCCCACCATGTTAAGTTTCTGTGATATTGGTTAAGTTGTGCCACTAGTATGTTGAATATGTTGTCATGTTAGAACTTTCATGTAAAACTTGTACCCTACTTGTCTCCTGCCTATGATTATACCAAATTGACATTTGAACCCCTTTAGGTTAATGCCCTATTCTGAACTCGTTTGGCGTTGTGCACCATTATATGTTGATCCTATAATCTCAGAAAACCTGATTTCGCTAACTCTCTCAATATGTTTTTTCGGCCCAATATGCTATCTCTTGCTAAGTATTTGAACATGTAATACCAACTTGCCCTTTAAGTCTTGTTGATTCTCTTAACATGCATGTTTTTTGCGATGTCTGCTTCAAAACTACAAATGCATATCTTCAAATTCTATCACTTAGTCACTGTTAGTAGGTTTTTGATTTGTTTACTTGATTGTCTGTGTAGTCTGTTAATTGGTTTGGTTAAGTTGGGCATCTACTGCTGCTGGGTAAGAAGGTCTCCCCTTTGGGCCCAGTATGGATTCTTGGGTGAGTTTTGAATTGAGAAATTGATATACTCTGAGGTTTGAGGTGTATTTGGACCTGGTTTTGCTGCACGTATGAGGGATGAGCCTGCTGAAGGCCCATGCTTTACTGGGTTATAATCTTTTGGGTCTTCTATGTATACTGAACCTATAATTTTAATATGTGGAGTTCACACTTTTGCTCATTAATTTCGAGTCTATAATAATTTTGTAATTGAAAAAATTAGGAGATTAGTAAAAGGAGTAGGATGTATTAATCCTCGCACAAAAGGGTAAAAAACATGCTTATAGGACCTATGTGTTATAGGTCCTACTTGTTGTTTTAGCTTTCATGCATTGTAAACTAGTAGAAACCATGCGTATAGGAATAACACTCATTCAACTTGTTTTACTATGCCTACTGCTAGGCATTATTGTACGGGTTGCCTATGAAACCAGTGTCAATAGCTGTTTGTTAAATTTGTGCAATTACAACATATTCACTAGATACCATGCATATAGGATCACATTAATGCTCATCTAGATATCATGCCTATAGGACCTTAATTGATTAATTAGCCACGTTTATCACTATTTTTATCACATTGCTCGCCTAGGAAACATGCCTATAGGGATGAAGTGTTACAGAACCAGTTTTAATTGCCAACTCATAGAAATCTTGCCTACAGGATAATGTTACTCGCCTGGAAATTATGCTAATAGGATCAAATGTAGGTACTTTTAAGCTTCAAACAATTTTATTGCTCATTGTGCAAACAATTTAGAAATTATACCTATATGATTTGTAATACCTATAACCTGTAAATTCGTTATTCTAAAACACCAGCACTGCCTATACGTTTGAAATCAAAATCAAATAGAAGCCATGTCTATAGTACTTAACGACTCTAATTTGCCTCAACTCCAAAATTGTCTACTACCTAATGTAAGAATCTGCCCGCGTGCATTTGTTGCTTATTTGTCGAGGCTAACTTGGGCCTTTAAGTGTCTTTACATAAAGTCCTATTTGTTTTGAATGTCGCTTAGTTTTATCATTTTGAAATACCTAAGTTTCTAGAACCACCCAAATAGAGGTCCAATGCCTCCTAGACCATAGAGCATGGGGTGGTTAGTGCATGCATAGGGTACGGTTTAGAATTGAATTAGAGCACATGTAAGCAAATAACTTTAACATAGTAATTGGGTAGCAAGAGATGATAGTTTGTACCCGTTGAATAATATGAGTAATTCCCTATCTTAAGAGAGTTGCGAAGTATTATTTATGTTGCATAGGATGATCGTTTGGGTAAAAAATTTAGGAAAACCTCCCCTCTCCTTTCCTTTATGAATTTGTGATCCACACTTAGTCAATCGATATAGAACAATGTAGTTATATCATGATAGTAACAAAGATTTGTACCAATTCTCGTGTGTCATAACAAAACTCTCCGACCTTTTTATTCTCTTTGTTTATTTGATCATCCCGCCTAATTATAATCCACATATACTTAAGTTTGGCAGGGACCCACAGATATGGACCTCGAGGAGTGCGTAACACCTTCTCTTTGAGGTAATTTGAGCCCTTACTCAATCTTTCGATGTGCTGACTAGTCAAGCTGAGTTATCTGCATAATAAGTGCCCTAATGCACCTTAAGAAACCATTAGGTAGAGACTCTTCTTTTAACACTCTACCTACCATTCAAAAAAGTTGTCACATGTTGAAACCTGAATTCAAGAGAAAAAGAGGTGCGACAGACATTGCTTCCTCCTTTGGGTGTGTTTGTGGAAGATCTTGTTCCTTTTGAGGAAGAAGATCCGAAAGCAGGGGTTGATGCGGATGGCACTTGGAGTGCTTGTTGTCCTCAAGATCTTGGTTTGCTCTTCATAATTGGTCTGAAGCTCACAAAGGTAACATCGAGGATTGTTTCTGCATTAGCATAGAACCTGGAGTTAGCAGCCTTGATGGAAGTTGATCCGGGGTTGATTTTCTATAATACCATTTTGAGGTTCTTAAAATTTGGTGATTGAAAAGTTGAGATGAGAGATAGAGATTGTCCAACTTGGCATGCCAAAATTTGTGGACAATAAATTGCCTTGAGAAAATAAAATCAAGACCAAATAATATTGCAACAACCGTCGTATTTTATTTCAAATATTTGAGTGTTACAATCTCTATGAATCCTCTGATTCTACTTTTCCACAATAAATAAAGGAGCCTTCGAGCTTGATTTTGAATTTTATAAGGTTGGATCTTGTTCTTGATGTATTTTTAATCCAAGGGCTTGCAGATTTGTTATTGAATCTTCGTCTTGATCTTTTAATCCTTAGAACAATTGAACATTTGTAGCTTTCAGTGAAATCTGCAGCGATTTATCCATGAACTCTCTCTTACTTCTTGTTATAACTTCTGATGTTTTTCTTGGTTATGAAGACCCTATTTATAGTTGTGGGAGGGAAAATTTATGATAAGAATAAACTCTTTCCCACCAATCAAATTGAAGTGTGACAAAGGCCGTATTTGATTGGACAGAACATGTCACTTGCACACGTGGCGCAATTCCATTGGCCTTTTAATGTGACTTGGCATGCCTTGTCATTTTGACACATAACACAATCCTATTTTCTCTTTTGTTTGGCTTAGCGTGCCACGTCATTTGACACGTAGCAGCAAACTGGGCCTCTAGGATGATGTTATCTTAGGCTTAATAAAGTGGGCTCATCACTTTAGCCCAATAATGTCACGACCCGGAATTCCCACCATCGGGACCGTATTGGTGGCTAACATTTGACTTTCTAGGCAAGCTAACGTTAGAATAATCTACTCCTTTAACATTTTAAAATGGATATTAAAGAAGAGCTGAGATAATTTAATATATTTAAAGTAACAATGCGGAAGTTGAACTAGCCAAATATCTATTACAATTTCCCTTAACCTGGTGTCACGAGTGCATGAACTACTAGAGTAATACACATAAGGGTCAGAAGTAAATAACAAGTTGTTCGAGTGAAAGTTCACGGCTAAATAAATAGAGAATGGGGACTCCAGGAGCTGCGGGCGCTAAACAGCCGTACCACAAGTCTCCATGAATGTTTGATCCGATCCCTTTAGTAGCCGCTGCCGGGACCGTCTCAATAATCTGCACAGTGTGCAGAGTGCAGTATCAGTAAAACCGACCACATGTATTGGTAAGTTGATATCGCCAAAACTCACACCAAGATTATAGTTAGTGAGACAGTCGAAGGAATAATAAATTCCAACACAGGTCGGGGTCGAATCCACAAGGAATTAGAAGTTGGATCAGGTGTACAACTAGTGTGAACGTATGATGTGCCATAGATTGCACTTCCACATATTCATTGGTTGTTTCTATTTCTACCTTTAGCTAATGATTGCAATTAATAAACTAGAAGACAATGTTATTGGTTTAGGTTGCTGTTCAAATGGTAAAGGATCTAGGGTCGTGACTTCCACCTAGGTGGATTCCTAAAGGGTTGTAAACTATAGGGCTAGTTTGATTAATTGGGATCGTAATAAAGCTATCACACGCAATTCCTCACTCTATACCTCTCGGTAGTATGAGTGACTTTGCCCAATTTGGCTTTTTCAAGCCCAAATTGGTCTTGAACAAATCAAGTGATATATGCTCAAGTCGGGTCTTACTTTCTCTAGATTTGACCCTTTAATTGGGGCTATCAATTTCTTGAGTTCACTCCAATTCCTTGTTAGCCAAGTTTTCCTAAACCTAGTCTCTCTTTATCAAGAAATGACTAGGTCAAATAGGTATGAATCAATGTTTGCAACCATTAATTCTTGGATTTAAGAATAAACAAGGCTAAATATCACTAACCCAATTGCAAACAAGCCCTTAAATTTAATACCCATTAAGTACCCATACTAGGATTGAGCCATAACCCTAGCTAAAGATTTAGCTACTCACGAAAACTAAAGAAATACAAGAAGAAATTAACATACAAAGCATAACAATTGATTAGACTAAGAAAATTTAATGTTTAAAAGTTAATCTAGTACAAACTTTACCTAAAGAAGTAAAGAAAACGGCTCAGGTGCATCTCACGCCCCAACCACGGGAGGCACGGCAGGCGCTCAATCGAGTGAACCCAACTTAGCAAGCCTTATCAAACACTTTCTACCCAACTCAATGTGATTAAGGAATCTGGCTTTCGTTCAATTAAACAATAGGAGGGGATGTACATTCAACATTGATAGTTCATTTTATATCACAACCTTAAACCGTAGTTAGGTTCCAAGATTTCCATGCAGTTGCAATTTAGAGAAACATGAGTTTAGAATTACAACATAGTTCATAGACCCATCCAACACCTATACGTAACCCACACCAACGTCTGCGGAGCCTCTATGGATGCAAAAGACAAGTTATGACAATGCCGGCAACAAGGCCCCGGCTATATCTCAAAAGTGGAAGTCTACAACAAAGATGCAGAATATAACCTCTTGAAGGAAAAGGGGGCTCACCAAGTCTTCGAAATGAGAACACTCCGCTACATGCGATCGGCACTGTCCGCTATGGAGCCACCTACATTCATTTAAAAATGTAGCGCCACCTGACAAAAATAGACGTTAGTACCATGGAATAGTACTAGTATGTATAACTAAATACCATATAGTTAGAAAGAACTTTCATACAACAATAAGTCAATCACAAGTATAACTCAAAGAAGAATTTAAATGATACAACATTATCAAATAAAAGAATCTTACAATTTTCACATCGAGTTTCCATAGCTTTTATTTTGGGGCATTTCATAATGTTCATCATTGTTCATATTACCATTCCTATCTTGAGCGGAGTCTGATCTCGACCCGTTAGGCTAGGTTGCCTCATTTGAGACATACACTTCAATCATAAGCATATTACCACCATGTCCGTCGCACGGTGTCCGATATTGGCCCGATCGGCTAGGCCGCCTTACCAAGGCGTTTCCCTTTTCCATCAATCATCCCATTTCAATCTTTGTTTCCCATAAATCATTTCATAGGCACTTGGGGCCACAACTCTCACATCATATATTTGGCACTAGGCCACATCTCACATCATTCCCAATTTCAATGTTAGATTTGTAATTTAGGATAATATGGGCACACAAGAGCAAACAAAATTATAGGCGTAGATGAGACTTCATATAGATGGCACAATATACGCAGCTTCAATCTCAATCTAAGGTCTAAGCATTTCAATACATGATTTTTATTCCTTGCACCTTTTCAAGTTATCAAGATTAATACATTGATCATATTGAGACACATCTTCCACGCATATAAGGGTGCAACACCAATTCATATGAAATATCAATCAATACAAGAACCCAAACTTTAATCTTACCACATTTACAGAAGCACCAATAGAGCGCATACCTTGGTTGATCTTTCCCTTAATCCTATATTGTTCTAGAATATTTTGTAGTTCAGTCTATTTAAGCAATGTAGCACAATTGAACCCAAAATTAGGAAAAGATCGTAATCATAGCTCACTTGAGCATTTTATCAAGCATTGAGTGTTCATTATGGTCTTATGGACCTTTTATTGAAGATTACACTAGCCCTTTCCCCATGCCTCTCTATTTATAATTTCCACATATCTTCTAAGAACACATGCATGCAATGTAGTCACCCTTATCCCCATGAATTTCCTCACTAATGACCCCTTATAGATATGTTTAGAATTAAGAGCTAAGGTGATGAAGTCTTACCTCCTGGGATGAAGATTTATGTGCCCCACTTGATTATCTTCAATGTTTCATCAAGGATTTGTGGATCAATGCTGATAAAAGGCACTTCCCCTCTCTAAGACCCTCGTTTTCACTCTATAAACACCAAGGTATACGCTTAAAATAAGATATTGCACGGGATATAACGATAGGGGGGTCGGGTTTAAAATTTAGAAATCAGGAGTCCCAACTCAGATCTACGATCGCATATGCGATCGCAAAATTGGCATGCAGCCCGCAGAATGGACCGCAAAAATGCTCCCAAAAACCTGAACAATCTGCCTGGGTATGCGACAAGAATGCGGTCTACATACTGGTCGCGGCCTACTCCACACTACTAATTAAGTAGCGAGAGAGGGTCAGAGCAGCTTTTACCCGATTTAGGGTCAGGATCGATATCCACAGATAGCTATAATTTGGAATCGAGTATCTATCTAGTGTAGAATTGCGTATGTGTTCCAAATTACACTTTTATTCATTTTTGGGGTTTTTGTTTACTTCTACTATTATAAAACTACACATTGTAATTGCAACTAAATTATGCTAAGAGTTATAATGCTACGAGTTGTTCAAATAGGTTTAAAAGGCACTAGGGTAGTGACTTCCGCCTAGGTGGTCAATTGACGGGTACTTGAATCTAAGGCACGTTTGACATATTTGGGGAGTATGATATAACCGTTGCACGACTTTAACCACTCTACACCTCTCGGTGGTTCGAGTGATTTATGCCCGAATTGGCTTTTCTCAAGACCAATTGGGTATGCAAATTTGCACAAGCAACTAGGGTTCAATTCGGGTATTACTCTCTCAAGGTTTAACCCTTTAGTTGGGGCTATCAATCTCTTGAGTACTCCCCAATTCATTGTTGGACCAATTTCAGAGACTTAAGCTCTCTTTCTCAAGAAGAGCTCAAGTCAACTCAACACAATCTAGTGTTTGCTACTACTAATTCAGAAATTAATCATGAGATTGGCCCAAATAACAAACACCCATAGTCAATTTAGACCTAAATTACAAGACCCATCTATTAACCACACTAGGGTTGAGCCACATCCCTAGCTTATGGGTCTAGCTACTTATATTTAGAGAAGAAAAGTAAGAAATAGATGAAGATAATATCATATTAATTAATCATTAAGTTAAATAACAAGATTTAATGATGAAAAGTAGACAAAATTGCCCAAAAGGGCTTAGAAAGTCGAACCCACGAGTGCAGCTCCTTAATTACAATATCTGATGCCTAAAAATGGAAAAAGAAGCTATTGATACTAGGCTGAAAAATTTGGACAAAAATGCCTCTGCGGGGTTAGTGCGGACCACACAAAATGGTGTACGACCGCACTAGGGCTCTGAACTTGAAACTTCAACTCTCTGAACTCAGGCAATGCGGCCGCAGAGGCTTCTAGTGCGGTCCGCACAAAGTGGACTGCGCACCGTATTGGCTTGAAAACTCCAAATTGCAACTTCTCAGATTCTTGACTCTGTGGACCGCACTAAATCGAATGCGGCCGCATTGCCTTTAGTGCGGACCGCACAAAACCTAGTGCGGCCACACTGCCTCTTAGCCTGGAAATTAGCCTCTCTGAATCTCCTAGTGCAGACTGCATAAAGTGGTGTGCGGCCACACTGGGCCTATTTTGCCTGAGCTTGTCTTGTCCTTGGCACTTGTGCAAGTTTCACTCCTTTTGAGCTGATCTTTGACATCTTGTCACTTTGATGATCAAACCTGTAATCAAGTACAACTTGTGAACCTTTCTTGGACTAATTTTTATGAATTTCTAATCAAAGCATAAGCAAGAAGGAGTATAAAATGTGTCAAATCCCTAGTTATCAACTCCCCCAAACTTAAGCTTTCGCTTGTCCTTAAGCAAACAAAATAAGAACCACCCCTTTAAGAGAATGTCCAAGAAAAATTTCAGCTTTCCTAAAGTGACCTCGACTAGCCCCAATTAGGACTAAAAATTGCCCTCAATACACATGAATCATTAACACATTTACTCTTATAAAACACCATGGATCAAGTGCAACACAAGAGCGTGAAGAATTGACTCAACACATCAAACAACTCTTTTCTATTACTTTGTTCATTGTGGAACCCAAACTCACTCATCCTCAACTCTCCCTAAGCAATCCACACCTTTAATATAGTGGCACTCAGAACGAGGATAATGGGAATTCACTCATCTCTCTCAAGAAAAAAAGCCACAAGTCTGGCTCTAGGTACCATATGCTTTCCCCGTATGTGATTATCCACTAATGTAAGCTTCATTCAACTCAAGATCATATAGGACTTTTGTTGAGACATTGTGAAGGCTTTTGGTTCAGGGTAGAAAATGTTTTGGTCTAAGTAGGTTCCATCTTCCCTTAAGCACTTCTTTTGATTCATTTGGCATCCATTCACTTGAGTCTTTGAGTCATTTCACTTCTTTCTAAAGGGTTAGAGAGAGACATTGTCACTCTTTCTTATGCATTTCAAAAGGGTTAGAGAGAGACATTGTCACTCTTTCTTATGCATTTCAAACCTTTTCTCCTTTTTCAACTTTCCACACCTTTCATTCTTTGATTTTCTTTGAATCCCTTTTTTATTCTTTTTCACATTAAACTTTCTTTTTGTCTTTTTGTCTTTTTTCTTTTCTTTCTTTTTCATTGCCTTTCCTTTTCTTCATTTTTATGACTTTTTTTACCACTTTGTTGCAGTCCTCTTCTCTCTCCCTAAACTTATACTTTTTCCATGTGCTAAAGGAAAGATATGGTGGCAAGAGAGGGTATGTTTTAGAACGGTTATAGGCTTGTATCATGGTTCTTCAAGGAAAAAGGTTTAAGGCTCAAAAAGGTTAACTAGGGATCTTATCATTGGTAGGTTATGGAGGTGTTCAAGCTATCATTTGGACCAAGGAGATCCTATAGTCATGTCTCAAGTCAAAATTCACTTAGGATTTTGCCTCAACAAACATTCAGGACAAGTTCTAGACCAATGGCTTGGGACATGGACTTGCAATACAATTACTCACCACACAAACTATGGAATTGCTAAATACACAGAGTCGGGGGCCCACAACGACCTTAGATAAGATTTAAGCTCACAATGGCCCCAAAAAACTACTTGATGATTATCAGCCAACACAAGAGTCTCAAAGTCATGATTTTCACCATCGTAAATACAACAAATTATTTTTGACCATAAGATCAAAGGCAAATGTGCTAGGGCCAAGTGAAGCTTTGCTTGAGGTAACCTTAACTACTAACTACTAAAAACAAAAAGAAAAAGAGACTCAAACACTTAAGAAGGTTTTCATGCCATCTATCATTGGGAAGAGCCACCCGGTTCACACAACACTCTATCTTTGGAAAAAACTGCGGCATTAAGAAAACCAAAGGCTTATTGCAAAGTTTAAAAACAAGAAGCTATGAATCACAAATACGAAGCTATGAATGAAAAGTTTGCGAAAATTCGAATGAATATATAAAAGAGGGGATTAGAATATATAATAGATGGGATGAATATATACAATGTAGCATAACTTTATATACAGACCCAAAGTAAAATAAAAGTGCGATAAATGTAACAAAATATCAAAATTATATACAGACCAAAGATGAAAAATCAAGAAAGCATAAAAAATGTTAAATATATACAATCATCCAAAATGTAGGGCCTATCCCTTCAAATGAAAGCTGGCATTGTCCCCAGTGCCATCTAGTCTAAATAAAACACCAAAAGAGAAAGGGAAAAAGGACATAGAAAACTCCCTATGGCAGGTCTATCTGCATAGGCTCATATGTGGTCCCTGGGTCCTTTATGTGCTCGGGAACCTCAGACTGGTTCCTTGTGACTTGCTGCTCTGCTACTGGTACCTGGGCCTAGACCTGGACAGGATCTGGAGCTGGTGCATCCTATGGCTGACTGGAGGAGGTCTTCTGTGGGTTTGCCAGCTGGATGACTGCATCGTCAGCTCTAGGAATCATCCTCTTCCTCTTGGAAGGCCTCTATGAATGCTCCGATATTGGATGAACTGCTGGTGCTGGGTCTTGGAGCAATAAGTCTAAAGATAGGTGATCTGCCTTCAGTCTGTCAACATTTGCTCATAGCTCCTTCACGGACTCCTTAGAGGACCGTGTCTTCCTCAGCTTCTTGTGCTCTCTCAAAGCTCCTTTAGAGCTTGCTATGTGAGTCAACTGCCTTTATGAGCACCGCCTGAGTGTCGAGGATTTTCTTTTGGTTGTCAAGTATCTCCTAGAGAGAATCCTCTATTGACTGTGGAACCTGTGGAGCTGGAGATGCCAACTGAGCCTCTGTAATGGTGGTCAAGGTGGACAACTTGGATGAGGCAGTCTGCATCTAGTTATTGATACTCAGAAATGCCTGGCTTAGTCGATGGGCAATAATGGGATGAGCCAGGGAAGATGGGATCTCCGGGCCTGCTGAGGAGGATGGACCAGCAGGAGTTGTTATGGATGTGGAAGGACCGGGAGGGATATTTGTGAAAGTTGAGGTAGGTGCAGCACGAGCCACTACCACAATTGGCTCTTTAGACTGGCCAGTTGGAGTAGTAGTTGTACCTTTGAAGTTCTTGCTCTTGGGGTTGTCATCCCCCTACACGCTGTACCAGGAAACAGGTGCCTTCGCCTTGACTCTGACGTTGAAGGGCCTCTTTTCCACCTTCAAGTCCCGGAAGTACATAGTGAGGGTACTGGGGAACGGATAGTTTCTGTCATGCTCGGCACCCACAATTAAGATAATCCTCGACATCATATTCCCTACATTGATTGGATACCCCGCCATGAGCGAAGCTACCAAAACAGCCCGGTGAAGAGGAAAGGTGTTGTTGTGAGTCATGGGGTCCAACCTACTACATACAAAGGTCTCCCACCCCTGTTCCTCAAAATTTAAACTTCGCCTTAGAATTTTTACTCCAGCAGTCAACCAGTCATGAGTGGTACCTGGGATTGCCAGGTATTGTGCCAACCATGGACGGACCTCCTTGCCCATTTCCTTCTTCACCATGTAAAGGGTCTCATCCTCCTCATTAAGGCCAAGGTATTCGTTGATGTACTTCCCATCAAATAACACTGTCAGATTCTGAACCATGGTCACTTTGGAGCCCTTTTTTATGTGGGTTACATTGCAGTAAAATTCTTTGACCAAGTATTCGTTGGCATCCACACACTTATCTAAAAATGGTCCCGGCCCACTCTTGTCCTAAATTTGCTCAGTACGTTGGGATTGTAAGGTAACAGGTCTTTATCAATAATACTTCGCTCCAGGATCAACTTTCTCACCGGCCACCACTCCCAAAATTTATGATATTCCACCTCGCTAACAAGTCTATCTTGCCAAACCTCCAGCTTTCTGGTTCTAACAATGCCCCCCACCTGAGGCTCACCTCCTTCTGCTACTTCCTCATCTCCCTCTACTTTCTTCTCACCTCCTATTGCATCCTCTTCGGATAATGAAGCTATGGGAGAGGTGGAGTATTCAGTACTACCTGCTGCTGAGCCCCTAGATGACTCAAAAATCACATGTGATAGAGCTTGGTCAGTGGGTGATGGTAGAGGAGTGTCTGTCAGTTTTAACTTCCCCGGTGAGTCAGGGACATGTGTTGGCACTGAATTTGAGGAAATCTCCCGGGAGGGCTCATACTCACTCCCCGACTGATCACAATCCATGTTAGTTGCTTTTATTATCTTTCTTGTTCTTTTTATATGTTCCCGGACTTGGGGAGTGAGTTTGATAATTTTCTGCTTCCCTCCCCGGGAACATTCACCTCTGCCTAGTTGTTTAGACCCTTTAACCCCGTTATTTAACCATTGTCTGAAATCACAATCTAGTAAACTTGTTAATATCAATGTAATAAGTTAAGAACCAAAGTTGCAGAACAGGCATGAAAAGTTGCAGACAGTTCTCAAAAACTACTCAGTGCAGACCGCACAAAATGGTGTGCAACCACACAGGGGCCAGTGCGAACTGCATAAAATGGCCATGCGGTCCACACAAGGGTGGGATTAAGACTACCCACCCTCTGTATCTAGGCATTGCGGACCGCACAAAATGGTGTGCGGCCGCATAGGGGCCAGTGTGGTCCGCACAAAATATAGTGTGGCTGCACTGTCCAAAGTTCAGCTTCCTAGAAGTTCATCAATACGATCTGCACAAAATAGTAGTGAGGACTACACAGGGGCACCTCAGACTGCAAAGAATTGACTGTGGTCCACACTGAATGCCCAGTTGTGGCACTAAGTTAGGGTTCGTGAATTTTTGATTTTAAGTCCCATTTTTCACCTAATTAGTGTCCCTAAGTTATTGCTCAGTGCATTGTACTAACTAAGTCTACATGAAACACAAATTTAACTAACCTAACCTAAGCAATTGAAGAAAAATACGGAAGGAAGAAAAATAAAGCTAAGGAAAACAAAAAGAAGAAGAAAATAACAAAAATTAAAGCAATTAGCTTTACATTTAGTTACCAGATATGACATGGGGAGAAGATTACAAGTCCAGATGATTAATTATGAGCAAGATGAGTATTGAACAGTGTTTTTGTGAGTCTGAGAGTCAATAGTGCGAAAAGGGTAAAAGGAGGCCCTCAGGCCTTATTTATAGAAAAACCCTGGGGCCCAGTCTTACCTACCAGTGCGGACCACACAAAATGGACCACGGTCTGCACTACACTATTTTGTTCAAGTTCATATAGGCAACCTACTGCGGTCCGCACAAAATGGACTACGGACACAGTGGTCCACTGCGAAACGCACAAAATGTAGTGCGGCCGCAGTAGCAACTTTAGAGAGGTGGTCATTTTACCCTTCACCAGTGCGGTCGCACTGGCAACTTTAGAGACCTGTGCATTTTTCCACCATGTCTTACACTGGATCAACACAACCTTGTAACATCTCACAACCAGTTAGACCAAAAATCAATCCTATATTACAAAGAAAATCAAAGAATACAAGAATAAAAACACATGGGTTGGCATCCATGAAGCGCCTAATTTAACGTTGCGGCACGACGTATGTTACCATCCAATCATTTGAAATGCACAAGAGCCACCACATGGCTATCATCAAAATTTCCCAAATAGTGCTTGACCCTATGTCCATTCAATCTAAAAACTTCCCCACTTTTGTTCTTTAAATCAAGAGCACCAAACGGGGTCACACATACTACTTCGAACGGTCCACTCAATTTTGACTTTAGCTTTCCCGGGAACAACCTTAGTCAAGAATTGAATAAGAGCACCAAATCTCCCACCTTGAACCCCTTGCCCCGAGTATATTTGTCATGAAGGTATTTCATTTTATCCTTATACAGGGATGAACTAGAGTGGGCATGGAACCCAAATTCATCAAGCTCATTGAGTTGCTCCGCCCGAAGATTAGCAGTTATATCCCAATCAAGATTCAACTTCTTGAAGACCCACATGGCCTTATGCTCTAACTCCACTGGTAGATGATACGCTTTCCTAAACACCAACCGGTACGGAGACATACCAATTGGTGTCTTGTAAGCGGTCCGGTAAGCCCATAGAGCATCATCTAACTTTTTATACCAATTGGTCCAACTGGCATTGACGATTTGGACAAAATGCTCTTGCTCTCCCTGTTGGACACTTTAACCTGGCCACTTTCTTGAGGATGATAAGGTGTAGACACTTTGTGGTTGACACCATACTAATAATTTCTCGAGGAGTGCCAAACCTTGTGAAAATGCTCTTCTTTATAAATGCCACCACACTCCTAGCTTCATTGTTGGGCAAGGCAATAACCTCAACCCATTTTGAGACATAATCAACTGCTACAAGAATGTAGGTGTTTCCGCACGATCTTACAAAAGTGCACATAAAATTGATACCCCGGACATCAAAGATATTCACTTCGAGAATGGTGTTTAGAGGCATCTTATCTTTCTTGGAAATCCCGCCAGCTCGTTGACATTGATCATACCTTTTGACTAGATCACTTGCATATTTGAACAAGGTTGGCCAATAAACACCACAACTCAAAAATTTTGAAGTTGTCCTCTCCCCTCAATGATGGCCACCATAGGGGGAGGAATGACAAGCCTCAAGGATGCTAAATTGCTCCTCCTCAGGTACACACCTTCGGATCGCTCCATCGGTGCAAATCTTGAACAAGTATGGGTCGTCCCAAAAGAAGTCTAGAATATCCCGTTTGAGTTTCTTCTTTTGGTTAGAGGAGAGCTCACACAGGATGATGCCAGTCACAAGGAAATTAGCAATGTCCGCAAACTATAGCATATCACTCATTGACACAGAAAGTAGTTTTGCATTGGGAAATGCATCATTGATCTCTAGGCCATCACATGGCCTTCCTTCCTCCTCCAAGCGGGACAAATGATCCGCAACTTGGTTTTCACTATCCTTCTGGTCCACAATTTCTATATCAAATTCTTGAAGTAGTAATACCAATCGCATCAACCTTGCCTTGGAGTCTTTCTTCATCATCAAGTACCTAAGGGCGGCATGATCGGTAGGCACTATGACCTTGGCCCCCATAAGATACAGCCAAAACTTTTCCATTGCGAACACTATGGCCAACAACTCTTCCTCGGTTACCGTGTAGTTCCTTTGTGCCTAATTCATGGTCTTGCTTGTGTAGTACACCGGATGAAATATTTTGTTAACCTTTTTACCCAAAACATCCCCAATCGCAATGTCACTCGCATCGCACATAAGCTCAAAAGGCTAGCTCTAATTTGGTGCAGTAATGATAGGAGTAGTGGTCAACTTAAGCTTGAGAAGCTCAAATGCTTGCATACATCCCTCATCGAACACAAACTTGACATCCTTTTCTAGCAGCTTGCACAAGGGGTTTGCCACATTTGAAAAATCTTTTATAAATCTCCGATAAAACCCCGCGCGCCTAAGAAAACTCCTCACCCCCTTGATAGAAGTGGGGGGAGTAATACTTGAAATCACCTCTATCTATTCTTTGTCAACTTCAATCCCATGGTTTGAAATTTTTTGGCCCAACACTATGCCCTCCTCAACCATGAAGTGGCATTTTTCCCAATTGAGTAGGAGATTTGTGTCTTAACAACGGGCTAAAACTCTATCCAGATTTCCCAAACACTCTTCAAATGAATCACCAACCACAAAAAAATCATCCATAAAGACCTCCAAAATATCTTCGACCATATCGGTAAAAATAGCCATCATACATCGTTGGAATGTCGCTAGGGAATTACACAACCCGAACGACATCCGAGAGAAAGCAAAGGTGCGATATGAACAAGTAAATATGGTCTTCTCCTGATCCTCCGGAGTGATTAAGATTTGATTATATCCCGAATATCCATCCAAAAAGAAATAAAAGGTATGCACCGCAAGGCCATCAAGCATTTGGTCAAGGAATGGCAATGGGAAGTCTATGCATACCCTCCATCCGGTAACTGTTCGAGTGGGAATAAGTTCATTGTTGTCACTTGTCACCACAGTCATACCACCCTTTTTCGGCACACACTGCACCGGAGAAGTCCATGAGCTATCGGATATGGGGTGCACAACCTCCGCATCTAACCACTTTATCACTTCTTTCTTCACCACTTCTTACATAGCTTCGTTCAACCTCCTTTGATGTTCCAAGTAGGGTTTTGCATCATCCTCCAAAATAATCTTGTGCATACAAAATGCAGGGCTTATTCCCCGAATATCATCTAAAGTCTATCCAATTTCCTTTTCCGCTTTTGAGCACCGCCAATGTGGCATCTACATACATGTTTGTAAGACAAGAGGAAAGAATAACTGGTAAAGTTGAATTAGAGCCAAAGAATTTATACCTAAGGTGTTGAGGTAATGGCTTCAACTCCAATATCGGGGGTTCCTCAATTGAAGGCTTTGTTGGAGGCGTCTTTCTATTTTCAAGTTCCAAAGAACGTTTCCTAGGCTTATAAGAGTAAGAGGCCATTCCATGTAAATCATTCACGCACTCCACTCGGCCCGCATCATCATTGACATCAAGATTGAACAATACGGCCTCCAAAGGGTCCAAAATATTAATCATAGCACTAGTATTATCAATTATCACAGTTGTGACTAAATCCACAAAGGAGCACACTTCAGTACAATTAGGTTGCTTCATTGACATGGACACGTGGAATATTACCTTTTCATAACCCACCCTGAAAATGAGTTCCCCTGCTTGGAACTTCATAGTCAACCTTACAATCTAATATTACAAAATCAGCTAGCAAAATAAATTTGTCCACCCGGACAAGAACATCATCAATTGTACCCAATGGTCTCTTTGTTGATCTATCTGCCATCTCTAATCTTATGTAATTTGGCCTTGGTGGCCCAATACCCAAAGTCTTGAAAACTGAGCATCACATCAAATTGATACTAGCCCCCAGGTCTCACAAAGCTTTAGCAAAGTCTGCACTCCCAATAGTGCAAAGGATTGTGAAAGCACCGGGATCCTCCAACTTTGGAGACATTGAATGTACTATAGCACTAACTTAGTGGGTCATCTTGATAGTCTCGCAATCCATGGATCTTTCCTTTGTAACCAAATCTTTCATGAATTTGGCATAGCCAGGCATTTGCTCCAAAGTCTCCACCAAAGGTAAATTGATGGATAGGCTCTTCATCATGTCAATGAACTTTTTAAACAGATTATCATTCTTCTACTTGGCTAGACTTTGAGGATAAGGTGGAGGTGGCCTAGGCAAGGGTGCCTTGGTTTTTGGCACAACCGGCTACGGCTTGTCAATTACGTGTTCCCTATACGGGTTCATATCATTTTGTGTTTCCACCTCGGCATCTTGAATATCAATCCTCACTTCTTTATTCACATTCTCATCAACCACATTCTCAAACATCAAAGGAACTTCATCTTCTTGCAACTCTACTTCATCACCCAAAACTTGCTTTTGTTTAGAGGCATTCACATCACCGCCTCTTCCACTCCTTGTAGTTACCGCCATAACATGATTGTTCCCACCCTTTGGGTTCAATACCGTATCACTTGGTAGAGCACGGCGTGTATTCAAGGACTGAGATATTTGACCTAGTTGCACCTCCAAATTCCTAATTGAAGTATTGTGAGAAGCCAATTGCGCATCGGAATCCGCATTCTTTTTCATCATTTCTTCGAACATCATTTCAATTCTACCCAATTCATTGTTGGATGAACTAGGGCCCTAGGATGGAAAATGAGGTGGATTGTTTGGTTGTTGGTACATTGGGGGCCTTTGAAAGCCTTGCTCCTGATTTCCTTGGTTATTGTTCCACCCACCTTGGTTGTTGTTGTTTCCACCGCAATTGTTGTTGTTGCCCCAGTTTCCTTGATTGTTGCGGTTGTTATTTTGATTTCCCCAATTGTTGTTCCCTTGATGTTGATTGTTCCAATTATTGTTTCCTTGTTGTTGGTTACCCCAATTGCCCTGGCATCACCATTGTTGTTGTTGGTTGGAAGAATTGCCTCTTTAGCCTTGATAATTGTTCACATATTGTACCTCTTCATTTTGCTCATCATATCCATCATCTTGAAATCCATTAATATTATTGTCAAATTGATCCGAATTCCCTTTGTTCTGTTGATATCTTCGCCTTCTTTGGTTCACTACAATGTTAAACACCCTCCATAGCATTCACTTGGAAAGGATTCTGAACTTGTTACAACTGTGCCTTTGCTAATTGGTTCATTGTTGTAGTAAGTTATTTCATGTAGTTCTTTGTGCAAATGAGTAACTGTGGGGTCACCCTGAGGAACATTAGCTCTACTTTTCCATGCGGAGGATGTATCCGCCATCTCATCAAGAATGGCACAAGCTTCATCATACATCAACTTCACAAAATTACCCCCAGCTAATTGGTTCACTATGCATTGATTCGTTGTATTGATGGCCCGATAGAAGGTTTGTTGTATCATCGCCTCCTTCATATCATTGTTGGGGCATTCCTTCACCATAGTTCTATATCGCTCCCAAATCTCATGCAATGGTTCGGTAGGCTCGTGCTTGAAGGCTAGATCTCACCCCATAGTGCTGCCATGTGTCCTGGTGAGAAGAATTTGGAAATGGACTTATCCGCCAACTCATTCCAAGTTGTGATGGAATGGTTGGGAAGTCGCTTAAGCCAGTCCAATGCTTTCCCCCTAAATAAGAAAGGGAAAAGCCTCAATTGAAGTGCATCCTCGGGCATATTGGTTTGCTTGCTCCCCCAACAGGTATCCACGAACCCCTTGAGATGTTTGTAGGCATTTTGAGTGGGAGCACCCGTGAAGTACCCACACTGCTCAAACAATGGCAGTATCATGTTGGTTATTTGAAAATTTCCCACGCGGATCTGGGGCGGAACAATTGCACTCGCATAGCCGTGGTTGGGAAGAACTCTAGGAGCCACTCTTGGAGGTGGCAGAGGAGGGTCTGGAATATTGTCATTTGTATTAGCCTGATGGCTTCTATGTTGTCCCTGATGTACAAGAGGTACCTCAGCATCTCCAATGTCATCTACCTCCTCCCCCGCATTCACATTTCTAAAAGGGTCATTAGCATTTAATGCCATTTTGGTACCATAAGTATTGACACACACAAATTAGTAACAAGAAGGAAAGAAGAACAAAATACAAATCTAACTAAATAGATAGCCAAAACCGTTAGCTCCGCGGCAATGAGTCCAAAAAGTGGTTGCGGCCTACTCTGCACTACTAATTAAGTAGCGAAAGAGGGTCGGAGCAGCTTTTAACCAATTTAGGGTCTGGATCAATATCCATAGAGAGCTGGAATTTGGAATCGAGTATCTATCTAGTGTAAAATTGCGAATGTGTTCCAAATTACACTTCTATTCATTTTTGGGCTTTTTTGTTTAATTCTACTATTATCAAACTACACATGGTAATTGCAACTAAATTATGCTAAGAGTTATACTGCTATGAGTTGTTCAAATAGGTTTAAAAGGCACTAGAGTAGTGACTTCAACCTAGGTGGTCAATTGACGGGTACTTGAATCTAAGACACGTTTGACATATTTAGGGAGTATGATATAACCGTTGCACGACTTTACCCACTTTACACCTCTTGGTGGTTCGAGTGATTTTGACCGAATTGGCTTTCTCAAGACCAATTGGGTATGCAAATTTGCACAAGCAACTAGGGTTCAATTCAGGTATTACTCTCTCGAGGTTTAACCCTTTAATTGTGGCTATCAATCTCTTGAGTACGCCCCAATTCATTGTTGGACCAATTTCAGAGACTTAGGCTCTCTCTCTCAAGAAGAGCTCAAGTCAACTCAACAGAAAATAGTGTTTGCAAACACTAATTCAGAAATTAACCATGAAATTGGCCCAAATAACAAATACCCATAGTCAATTTAGCCCTAAATTACAAAACCTATAAATTACCCACACTAGGGTTGAGCCACAAACCTAGTTTATGGGTCTAGCTACTCATATTTAGAGAGGAAAAGCAAAAAATAGATAAAGATAATCTCATATTAATTAATCACTAAGTTAAATAACAAGATTCAATAATGAAAAGTGAGAAAATTGCCCAAAATGGCTTAGAAAGTCAAACCCACAAGCGCAGCTCTTTAATTACAATATTTGATGCCCTAAAAAGGGAAAAAGAAACTATTTATACTAGGCTGAAAAATCTGGACAAAAATGCCCCTGCATGGTTAGTGCGGACCGCACAAAATGGTGTGCGGCCGCGCTAGGGCTCTGAACTTGAAACATCAACTCTCTGAACTCGGGCAATGCGGACCACAAAGAATGGACTGCGGCCGCTGAGGCTTCTAGTGCGGTCCGCAAAAAATGGACTACGGACCGTATTGGCTTGAAAACTCCAAATTGCAACTTCTCAAATTCTTGGCACTGCGGACCGCACTAAATCGAATGTGGCCACATTGCCTTCAGTGTGAACCACACAAAACCTAGTACGGCCACACTCCCTCTTAGCCTGGAAATTAGCCTCTCTGAATCTCCTAGTGCGGACTGCACAGAGTGGTGTGCGGCCGCACTGGGCCTGTTTTGCCTGAGCTTGTCTTGTCTTTGGTACTTGTGCAAGTTTCACTCCTTTAGAGCTGATCTTTGACATCTTGTCACTTTGATGATCAAACCTGCAATCAAGTACAACTTGTGAGCATTTTTGGGACTATCTTGTATGAATTTATAATCAAAGCATAGCAAGAAGGAGTATAAAATGTGTCAAAATCCTTAGTTATCACATACCTGTTATACAATCGCATAATGCACCGCAGAACTGCTCCTCGCAAAAATTCCAAGGATATTATGCAACGACAATACAGCCCGCATATCGACTATGGGATTGCATAATTGCATGCATAGTTCACCTCAAAATTAACCATCACATTTCTTGACTCTGCGGGGATTATGCGGTCCACATAGCAATTATGCGACCGCATACTAGACCGCAGAATCGCCCTTTTCTGGGAAATTTTATTCCTTGTCTTTTTAATGCATTGATCAATCCAACACATATTTCTTATTTTGCACTACGAGCTTTCGGGTTTTGAATGGAAATTTTCACGGGGCCTTACAGTGCACCTGTGCGAACTAAAGTTAATCTAAAGATGACAAAAGGTTCTATTTATACTAAGCTAAATATAACTAACAAAAATACCCCTGTGAAGGTTGTGCGGCCACACAATTCTGGTGCGGTCCGCATAATGGGCTTCTACAGCCATACAATTATCGTGTGGTACGTAGTCTTGGGAATTTGAGCTTGGCACTTCAGGCTTCTGCGGTCCGCATAAAAGTGGTTGTGGCCGTACTTAGGATTATGCGACCACACTAAAGTGATGCGGTCTACACTCTTTTACTTTCCAACTCTATAAATCTTAAATCTTTCCCAACTGCATAAAAATGGTTGCGGCCGTACAATTTTAGTGCGGTCCACACTCCTTGAGCTTGCCAAAACACCACTCTCTGAATCTCCCTTCTGCGAACGTACTAGAATTGTGCGTTCCACACTGCTAGCCTTTTTGCCCAGTTTTGGTTCTTGTTCACTTTTGACTCCTTTATGAGTTGATTTTGACTTCTTTGGATCGTTTCCCAATATTCCTACAAGTAAGAACATTTCTTTAGTTTCAGGGGAATACCATGAAGCATTTTTTAGCTAAAACGCAAGTAAAAGAGAGTAAATAAGCGGTACAAATGCATACTTATCAACTCCCCCAAACTTAAGCTTTTGCTTGACCTCAAGCAAATAAAGCAATCCCCACATTCAATAAAAAAGGGATATTCCAGCTAGCCTAAAGTGAATCAATTACATATCAATTAGTACCAACAATTACCCACAATACATATGAATTATCAATAATGCAATGATTGACCTTTTAAGTATAATAGCTCTAGTGGGACACTAGAGAATCAAGTGTTGACTCTATTCATGAAGGAAGCTCGCTCTTTCATGTAGGTCATTGTGGATCCCAAACTCCTCCTCCTTTACTATCCATTAGAAAATCTCACTTTAGAATGTAACACTCAAGGCAAGGATTGTGAAAAGTTCACTCATCCCTCTCAAAAGAATGCCACAAGTCTGGATTTTACCATAAGCTTGCCCTTTATGTAAATCACCACTAATGTAAACTCACTAAACTTGAAATCATGTAGGGATATTGCGGGATGTAATGAAGGGTTTTGGACCAAGGTAGGACTAGTTGGAATAGAATGGTTTCATCTTTCCTTAAGCACTCCATTTTCTCTTTTCGGCTCATACTCTCTCGACTCTTTGAGTCATTTTCTTCTTCCTCTGGGAACTAGAGAGACGTAACGTCACTCTTTCTTGGGCATGACATTCACTTTTCTCCTTTTCTATTTACTTCAGCTCTTCCTCCTTATTTTCTCTTTGCCTTCCCTTTTCTTCATTTCTTCCTCTTCTTTGTACCTTTTACTTTCAAATTCCTCGTCTCACCCCCAAACATATGTTCTTACCAATTGTATCTCAAAAATTCTAAGGAAATATCGGGTGCTAAGAGGGGATCATTGCAAAACGGATAAAGGCTTGTAACGTGATTTTTGAAAGAAAAAGGGTTTTGGATTAAAGGGGTTGGCTAAGGATATCACATTGGTAGGCTATGGAAGATTTAACATTTCAATTTGGATCAAGGAGATCTTACAATCATTTCTCACGCCAAGCTACATTTAGAATTTTGCCTAGATAGACATTCGGGGCAAGTTCTAGACCATTAGTACAGATACTTTGACTTGTAACTAAACATAACCTCTCACACTTCTGGATTGCTAAAGAGAATAGAATTGAGATCCTACAACAACCCTAGCTAATATTGAGAATCATAAATGGCTCGATTTGAACCACTCGATGACTTCTTAAGTGAACACAACAGTCAAAAGAGTCACACCTAGAGCTATTTTTTTACCAACAACTTGTTTTTAACCATACGATCATATGTAAATATATTGGTACCAAGTGAAGCATGCTTGAGACCCCTTTTATTAATTACTACTATATTTACCAAAACATAAAAGAAAACGGACTCAATCCCTTAAGAAGGTTGTTACGCCATCCATCGTTGGGAAGAGCCACCAGGTTCACACATAATTCACATTTGGAAAGAACCATGGCATTAAGAAAACCAAAGGCTTATTGTTCACTTAAAACGTAAAAAGAAGCTAGCAAATTATAAAGAAGCTAATAAAGTAAATAAGAAACTATACTACTAAGGAAAAGCTAAAGATGCTATGAAATAAACTACATAAAGCAAGATAAATGAATATATATATATTGAGGTCAAATGAATATATACATAAGGGAGAATAATACATAAATAAGGGAAATAAATATTTACATCAGATGGAAAGAATATATACATACCAAATGAAAATAAAGGAAAATAGTATTAGAGTTATTACAACCCAAATGTCAAATAATCAAAATAGACCACCCCCAAATCAAAATAAGCATTGTCCCCAATGCTTAACAAAAATAAGAAAACGGAAAGGTTCGAGAGTTAAGAGAACTCCCTATATGGTCTCTGTCTCTATAGGATCATCATTAACCTCAGCCTCAAGTTGTATCTCATCATCACCCAGCTGAGGGACAACTGGGTTGTTGAGCCTCTGGATCAACTCCTCGGTAGTTTGTAAAGTGGCAACCAGCTCCTTAGACTGGTCGGCTACTGCCTCTGGTGCTGACTGTGCTGCTGGGACTGAGAGCTCCATAAGTAGGTCCAATGGCAGATCTCCAGAAGATGCAATCTTGGACCTCATTTCTCAACTTATCTACGGACCTCTTCGATGCCTAAGACTTCTTCATCTTTTTGACTTGCTTTCTCAAGTCCTCAATGACCTTCCCATGTTCCACCAGAGTATACGTAATGGTCTTCTGGTTTTTCAGGATCTTCTTTCTGTCGCTCCACTGGGGCAGCTGGGGTTGAGGACTGTGCTGAAATAGCACTAGATATATTAGTCACCTTTGTAGTAGATGCCTGCATCCAGTTGTTGGGATTCGCCAATGTCTAGGAGACTCGCAGCGCAGTCTGAGGATAAGTAGATGGTGTTGGCACTGGTATTCACACTATTAATCTAGTAGAAGCATGTGTTCCGGAGGATGAAGGTGGCATGGCTGCTGTCCCGGTGGAAGTACCGGCTGCTATGGAAGGCTCGGCAGCTGAACCACTAACTACTACTGGAGGCTCCTCAGACTGACTAGCAAAGGTAGTAGCTTCTTGAACATCAGGTTGTCAGCTCCCTTAAGGTGGTACCATGAGAAAGGATTATTGGCTTTCATCTTGGTGTCATAATGCTTTGGCTCCATTCTTTTAATCCTTGAAATATTCGGTGAGGAATTTCGGGTATGGATAGGACCTCTCACCCTTCTGGACAGCTAAAGTGATGTTGATGGACATGGCGACACTAAAATTTATCAGATACCCTGCCATAATTGAAGCCACCAAGACTGCTCAAGGAAGTGGGATCATGTTTTCATTGAGACATGGGTCAATGTGGCTACACACAAATGTTTTGCCAACCTTCTGCTTCAAAGTTTAGGGTGGTTGTTAACTCGCCGATAGCTTGCGCATGATCATGTAGCTCCTTATGTAGGTGAATAACATTAGGGTCAGCTTGCGGAACATTGGCTCTACTTTACCTCACCGAAGAGGTATCCGCCATCTCATAAATAATTTCATAAGCTTCGGCAAATGGTGTGTTCATAAAATTCCCCCGAGCAACTTGTTAACCACACATTGATTAGTTGTGTTGATCACCCTATAGAAGGTCTGTTGGATCATGCCCTCAGTCATATCATTATTCGGGCACTCTTTAACCATGGTATAATATCTTTCCTAAATCTCGTGCAATGGCTCATTGGTTTCTTGGTTGAAAGAAAGAATTTCATCCCTAAGTGTTGACATATGCCTCGGAGAGAAGAATTTGGAAATTAACTTTTCTACCAACTCATCCCAAGTGTGGATGGAATAGTTGGGCAACCTCTCTAGCCAGTCCAATGCTTTTCCCTGTAGAGAAAATGGAAATAACCTCAACCTCAACGCGTCCTCAGAAACATTTGGTTTCTTGCTCCCTTAACAAGTATCGATGAACCCCTTGAGATGCTTATAACCATTTTGACTTGAAGCCCTGATGAAGAATCCCTATTGCTTAAGAAGTGTAAGCGTCAAGTTGGTGATTCTGAAGTTTCTTGCCCTAATGCGGGGCGGGACTACAACACTTGCATAACCCTCGGTTGGTAATTGTCGGTGGGCTGCCGCTCATGGTGGAGGTGGGGGAGGGGCTGGCATATTATCGTGAGACGGGCGGCCTCGTTTATTATCTTGGGTTCAAGAGGAACCTTATCCATGGCATCATCATCCACTTCCTCCCCCAATGACACAATTCCGATGGGCTCATTGCTGAGAGTTGTTTTCGTACCTAAAATCAATTCAAACACAAAATTAGTAACTCGGAAGGAAAGGAAGACAAAAAACTAGATATATAGCTAAATCCCTATAACTCCCCAGCAATGGCGCCAAAAGCTGATGTCGACCAAACTCACACCAGGATTTTAGGTAGTGAGTCTGTCGAAGCAATAATAAATCCCAACACAGGTCGGGGTCGAATTCACAAGGAGTTAGAATTTAGATTAGGTATACACCTAGTGTGAATGTATGATATTCCACATATTCATTGATTGTTTCTATTTCTACTTTTAGCTAATTATTGCAATTAATAAACTAGAAGACAATGTTATTGGTTTTGGTTATAGTTCAAATGGTAAAGGATATAGGGTCGTGACTTCCTCCTAGGTGGATACCTAAGGGTTGTAAACTAAGGCTAGTTTGATTAATAAGGATCATAATACAGCAATCACACGCAATTTCTCACTCTATACCTCTCGGTAGTTTGAGTGACTTTGCCCAATTTGGCTTTCTCAAACCCAAATGGGTATTGCACAAATCAAGTGATATATGCTCAAGTTGGGTCTTACTATCTCTAGATTTGACCCTTTAATTGGGGTTATCAATTTCTTGAGTTCACCCCAATTTCTTGTTAGCCAAATTTTCCTTAACCTAGTCTCTCTTTCTGAAGCAAAGACTAGGTCAAATAGGCAGAAGCAATGTTTGCAACCATTAATTCTAGGATTTAAGCACAAATAAGGCTAAATATCACTAATACAATCACAAACAAGCCCTAAAATTAAATATCTATTAAGTACCAACACTAGGGTTGAGCCACAACCCTAGTTAAAGATTTAGCTACTCATAAAAAATAAATAAATACAAGAAGAAATTTACATAGAATGCTTGATTAGACAAAGAAAATCTAATGTTTAGAAGTTAATCTAGTAGAAAACTCTCAAAGATGTTAAAAAAAACGTCTCAAGTGCACCTATGCAAACTAAACTTAGTCTAAAGATGACAAAAAATTCTATTTATACTAAGCTAAAAATATCTGACAAAAATGCCCCTAAGAAGGTTGTGCGGCTGCATAATTCTGCGGTCCGCACAATGGGCTTTTGCGGTCCGCACAATGGGCTTTTGCGGTCCGCACAATTATCGTTCGGTTCGCAGTCTTGGGAACTTAGGCTTGGCACTTTAGCTTCTACGGTCCACATAAAACTGGGTGCGGCCGTACTTAGGATTAAGCGGACGCAAAAAAGTAATGTGGTCTGCACTCCTGTACTTTTCAGCTCTCTAAATCTTGAATCTTGCGGACCGCAAAATAATGGATGTGGCCACACTTGATCTCCTACAGCCGTACAATTTTAGTACAGTACGTACTTCCTGAGCTGGCCAAAACACCAATCTCTGAATCCCCTTTCTGCGACCGCACTAGAATTGTGCGGTCCGCATTGCTAGCCTTTTTGCCCAGTTTTGGTTCTTGTTAATTTTTTAATCCTTTTAGGAGTTGATTATGACTTCTTTGGCTTGTTTCACAATATTCCTACAAGTAAGCAAATTTTATTAGTTTTCGAAAATACCTTTAAGCATTATTTAGCTAAAACACAAGTAAAAGAGAGCAAATAGATGGTCCAAATCCCTACTTATCATAAGTATTGAGCCTAACCTCGACGAAATAATGACGATTCTAAGGTGGGTCACTTATGCTAACACATGTACGTAGTCTATAATAATGACAAAATAATTAAAATACAATATAGAATTACATAGCCAACAGGAAATGATAACCACAACCTCAAAAATGAACCAGTGTCGTCCAAAATTACCAATCTCTACCAACTCAAGTAAAAATAGCAGAAAAAATGCAACTCAATAATTGAAACATATAGGTTTTTGCGGCACGGAACTCGATCCCACTAGACAACACATAATCCTTCCTTATTCCACCATAACAATATCAATAATAGTAAATAATATATATATATATATATATATATTTGTTTGTTGCGGCGCGCAATGCGATCCCACCATATAGCAATATCAATATCGTAATTCACCCTTATTTCACCTTATCAATCCACCCTTATTACACCTGCTACGGCGTGCAGCCCGATCCCACCATATCAATACCAAATAGCCAATGTACACAGTAAAATCAGCATGCTAAATCAGAAGGCATTTACGATAAATAGATACCAAACTGAACAAAGAAAAAGAACCTTATGCAATATAGAATCTACACCAATAATAATACATGGCGAGACCAAACCAAGAATTTACAGTTAAAAGGTACAAACAAGTCAAATTAAGAAAGTAGCAGGGATTGGTGGAACTATGAAGTGAGCTAACATGGTTAAAAAAAAGATATTGACTAACTCGTTTTAGTTAAGTATGGAAAAACTTTAGAGCATATAGTAATTAAGACAGGGAAGGAAACAGTTAAGGTAAAGCAGTAAATCGGGGAAAAATAGATTATTCAGCGGCGTATAAAAACTCGTCACCTTGCATATACATCGCTCACATGGAATGCACATAACACAAAGTCCGAGGGTTCCTAATTCCCTCAAGTCAAGGTTAGACACAATACTTACCTCGCTCCAAGGCCACTCAAAGCTCAATCACGGCTTTGCCCTTCAAATATGCCTCCAAACCAACTACATCTAGCAAATTACCAACAAAACATTTCAAAATAAACCTTAGGAATCACCCACAATCGATAAGAATTCAATTTAGGCAATTATTGAAAAAGTCAACACCCGAGCTCGCTTGGTCCAAACTCGAAACTCGGACCAAACCCCGATTACCCATTCACCCTCGAACCCGGATATACAATTGGTTTTGGAATCCGACCTCAATTTGAGGTCTAAATCCCCAAATTTTGAAATTCCTAGTTTCTACCCAAAAAACCCCAATTCCACCATGAAAACCTTAGATCCTAGGTTGATATCTTTTAAAATAAAGTGAACGATTGAAAGAAACTAGTTAAAAATCACTTACGTATGATTTGGGGAAGAAGTTTTCTTTGGAAAATCACCTGGAAGGTTTATTGTTTTGAAAATTTTAAGAAATGAGTAAAAAATCCGTCTAAGTTAGGTTTTACGGAGCTTCAGATGTCGCATTTGCGACCTGAGCTTCGCAATGAATAAGCTGACAAATGCGAGGTCCTTCACATCTTTGTTGCTATTGCAAACTTGAATCTCCGCAAATGCGAAATTTTTTTCGTATTTGCGATCACTGCCCCTCCCAGCTTTACTTCACAAATGGGAAGAATTCTTCGTAATTGCGAACACTATAAGGCCCAGCTTCTCTTTGCATTTGCAATGAGAAGCTCGCAAATGCCAACCCCTCCGAGGTCGCAATTGAGATGCCTGATCTCGCAATTACGAGATCAAAGGCCTCCAACAACCTCAGTTCTCTACTAAAAAAATAGGTTTTAGCGACAGACAAATTTTGTAGCTAAATAGCAAAAATTCGTCGCTAATCTTATTTAGCGACAGATTATCAAGAAATTCTGCTAGCTACGAGCGATTTAGCGACAGATTAGCGATGAACTTCGTCAAATTTTTTCCAAGTTGAAATCATTTCGTGCCTATCCGAAATTCACACGAGCCCTCGGGACTTCGAACCAAACATGTACACAAGTCTAAAAATATCATACGAACTTGCTCGTGCGAACAAATCCCAAAATAACATTTAAACCCACGAATTTAGCACCAAATCAAATGAAATTCTCAAGAACACTTTGAAATTTCTATTTTCTCAACCGGACACCCGAATCACGTCAAACCAACTTTGTTTCTCACCAAAATTCACAAACATGTCTTAAATATTATAATTAACCTGCACCGGGCTCCGGAACTAAAATATGGACATGATACAAACAAGATCTGATATTAACAATTTCTTTAAAACCATTAAATTTGCAGACTTACAATTTTCATCAAAAAATCATAACTCGAGCTGGAGTTTTCGGTTTTGAAAAAGTAACTAATTTTTATTATAATTTATAGAATTCACACTAAAAACGATCCCAACGGCTAAATAATACCTTAATTACTACCACTTAAGGATTTCATCTTCCAAAAAATATCTTCTGTTTCATTCCCGAACGCTATTACCCTTGACGATTAAGGTAGAGTTTCAAAATTTATCAAATTTGGTACAGTTAATTTTTGCAATAAAATTAATTGTTGGGCTTATATTGCTCATGTTAGTAAGTTGGGACTATGTCCAACTTTAGTTTCTAATTTCTTTTGTTTTGAGCTGTATATAACTCTTCGGTAATAAAATACTTTATTTATCAAAAAAAAAAAAAAGCAAAACGAAAAACAATTGCAATAAAAAACAAACATCAGAAATCAACATACAAGAAAATAGTGACATGGACTCCACCTTGGCATTTTAACTGAAGGGGTCTGATACCTGGTCGGTGGACCACCTATCTTGCTAGAATGAAAGGGAAATCTCCAGCCATGTTATTAAAGCTTGATTTAGAAAAAGAGTTTGATAGATTAGAATGATCCTTTATAAGATACGTGTTAGTTTACTTTAATATTCCACAATCAATGATATCTTTAATTATGTCGTATGTGACAACTACATCAGTCTCTATTTTAATCAATGGTGCGACTACCCAATATTTTACACCTTCAAGATGAATTAGTCAAGGCGATCCTTTGTCACCTTATTTGTTTATTATGTGTATGGAATTATTATCTAGAAATATATCACAATCAGTGGACTACTTAAAATGGCAACCTATCCGAATATCTAATAAGGGTCTGTTACTATCGCACCTTTTCTTCGTAGACGACATAATATTAATCTCTAAAATAACTACTACAAGTTACCATGCGATTATCGATGTTTTGAATAACTTCTCAGAAGGTTCGGGGCAAAAGATTAATTTTGATAAATCTAAGTTAGTTTTCTCTAGAAACTGTAGTACTAATGACAAGGAGTTTGCAATAAACTCATTTAGTATGAAAGAAGGAACCTCTTTTGAAAAATACTTGGGATTCCCCATATTTCAAACAAAGCCTAGAAATTCTGATTTTTAGTTCTTGCTTGATAATTTCAAGAATAAATTAGCAGGCTGGAAGTCTAAATTCCTAACACTGGCAAGAAGAGCCACTTTAATAAAATCTACGTTAAATCAACTTCCTAATCATATAATGCAATATATACATATTCCTTCTAATATTCTCCATAAGATGGATCAGTACCAACGAAATTTCTTATGGGGTTCTACATTGGAGAAAAAAAATTGCATCTTGTTAAATGGAATGATATGACTAAGCCAAAAAATATTGGTGGATTATGAATAAAAAAGTTGAGATATAAGAACAATGCTCTATTAGCAAGTTTGGCATGGAGATTATTCAATTCACCAGACGCTATGTGGGCTAAGGTGTTACTGTCCAAATATCTACATACTTCTTAGGCTAAAAAGAATTTCAATATTTGGTCTAATATCACTATTGGTTGGCACCTATGCCAATTAGGTATAAAATGGAATATAGGAAGAGGCACACACATTAAGCTATGGGAGGATCTGTGGATTGCACCCTGTACAACTATTAGATCAACTATCCATGGACCTATACCTTTGGACTATCATAACATGACTGTCTCATCCTTTACTGATAATAAGAGATGGGATTGGAATGAAATTCCTTTTGACCTACCCAATAACATTAGGTATTTAATACAATCAGTTTATATATCTAAATATAGCAACAAAGTTGATAGAATTTCCTGGGGTTTAACTCCTACAAGTATTTTCAGTACCAAGTCCATGTATAATATATTAGATGCACAATAAAATATTGCTATAATGAATTTTATAAATTATGACTGGATTTGGAGGCTACCTGTACAACCCAAAATCAAAGAGTTAATATGGCTTCTTTTTAGAGAAAAATTACCCACTATAGCATATCTTAAACATTGCAATATTATTCAAGATGCTACATGTCAATATTGCCATGAAAAAGATGAAAACACTAAGCATCTGTTCCTAGAGTGCATTAGTGCTAAAACATATTAGCAGACTTTAGGTATACTTGATTACATCAATTACTTGTCACAAGATTCAAATGTTTCTGATTGGATTCATAAGCTTATAACTTTTAAAAACTTTTATGTTCCATATAACATAAATCCAACCACTTACTTGACTTTGAGTTTATGGAATATTTGGTTAGCCCGGATAATAACTGTTATAAACATATTACAATAATAGCTTCCACGAAGTTAACTACTCAACATGCTGTTGAATTTACATATCTTATAGCTAAGAAACATACTATTAGGAAAAAGAGACAATAAAATCTTAAATGGAAACCTCCTAAATTTCCATTTTATAAATTAAACACTGATGGTGCCCATAATAATAGTAAGTCTGGTATTGGTGGATTAATACGAAATGCAAATGCTGAATGGGTAATAAGATTGGCAGCATCAATTACAACGGAGTCACCAACTACAACAGAAACGTATGCTTTAATGCAAGGACTCCAATTAGCTCTTGATCGTAATCTACTACCACTGGAAGTAGAAGTGGACTCAAAGGATATATTAAAACGACTCTATTCCAACAAGGATACACCTAATAATTTAATTTCTAACTGCTGGTACCTCCTGGACAGGTTGGGTAAACCTATAGTAATGCATGCGTACAGAGAGCATAATGGAGTTGCTGACAAACTAGCAAAGGAGGGCTGCAATTTTGAATTACAATCAGTGGTACATATTTTTTATGAGAGCCCAGTCTTTGCAAGGTCACTTTTTGATAGGTAAAAGAGTGTACTATAGGTACATGTTTTGAATAGTGATAGGCCTCACTCTAGTACTTATAATATTGTAAATATAGATGTTGATAGTAGTAGACCCACGGGTAGTAGTAAAATGATTGAAGGAAATAATTTAGCACCCAATGAAGATGCATATGTTTGTAATAGGATGCAAGGTACGCATCTCGCATCTGTACGTAATGTTTAATATAATATAAGTTATCTTTCAAATCAAAAAAAAAAAAAAAAAAACCCGTTAGGGATAAGGATAAATTTATTTAGTATACTAACAGTAAGGGTAGATAAAATGTAGTGTGATAGGTAGTAAATAGAGACTATTTTTAATAGTACGTGAGTAAAACTGATCCTTTTCCCTTCAATTTTCTTTACCTTTTCCTTCTATATAGTTTACGGTTCATCATCACTCCAAGAAATTGGATATTAGAACTTTTTATTTATTGCATAAAAAATCTGTGGACTATATTATAGTAATTTTCCTGATAACTCAACAACTGTAATCTATATTTAAAATTATTTATATTATATTATATTAAAAGCTCGAATCTTCTAATAGAATATTATTCGTCTTTTTATCCTTAAAATAAAAATTATTCTGACAAAAAAAGAATTCATTATTTTCATAATATTTAAAATCAACTAAACTTTATATCTTAAATCTTTCGTTATTTAAACTTCTATGTGCAAAGTGTAATATTTAGGACTCACGCATGCAATAAGCATCAAGAATCAAAATATATGTTTATATTATTATAAAAGTACGAATAATTTATGTTAAATGTTGAACAACTAAAATTTACATAAAATATTGATAGACTTTGACGCCCTTAAATATTTATATAATTTAAGGATCTAATAGTAAATTAAATAATGATGGAATTTGTAACGCCCCGACCAGTCGTTTTGAGCTCTAGCGCGTCGTTCAGCGGTTTGAGGTCCTGAGTAGCTTCACCTCAGGTATTATGACTTGTACGCATGGTCGGAATTAAATTTCGAGAAGTTTAGAGTTGATTTAGAGAGAGAATTCTCATCTCTAAAGCTTTAAGTTGAAAGAATTGACTAACATTGGATTTTTGAATAAATGACCTCGAAATCTGGATTCAAAGGTTCCAGCAGATTTGTATGATAAATTTGGACTTGGACGTATGTCACGACCCAATTCCCAAGCCCGGTCGTGATGGCGCCTCTCGTGAAGACAGGGCCAGCCAGACCATCTCAGAACACCACTTAAAACAGTTAATCAGTTATATAACAGTTCGAGTATGAATTAATTAATATAAATACAACCCAATACAGCCCGACCGGGGTGTCACAAGTCACGAGCATCTAGGAGGGTTTTTTTTTTATTACAACTTCAAAGTCTATAATACATAGAGTAAAAANACCTGCAACTGCACGCGAGGTGCAGGGAGTAAAGTGAGTACTTCCAACTCAGTGGTAATAAGAGAGAATAATATCTGAGCGATAAGAAAACACGTATGGGCACACCAGAATGCTATAAAAGACAGTACAACTTCTTGAGAAAAATCGTAATACTATGAAAATCCTTTAGAAAATCTCAAGCTCAGTTAAAAATCTCTTTTGAAAGTATGCCTTTTCAACAGTTGCAAAAATAAATTTTAACAAGTAGGAAATAGTCAGAAATCTGCCCCTCGGGCTCAGTATCAACCTCTCAGTGCAGTATCAACCCCGCGGGCTCACTCCCAACTCACCAAGTACAACCTCAGCCATCTCGGCTCAGCACTCCCAACTCACCAAGTATAATATCAGTCTCTCGGGCCCAACACTCCATAACACGTAACACCAGAGTATCTGGTCAACAAGGCAAGTAATAACATGTATGCCAATGATATATGAGTGCTAAATGTCATGCCACGTAGTACAAACAGGAGTGAATGCATGAATGCAATGCAATGCATATGACCGCTACGGCGCGTAGCTCGATCTATTTGGGTGGCCGCGCTCACTGTGGGGGTTCAGACTCCGGAGGGGCTCCTACAGCCCAAGCGCAATAATACTGTGGCGTGCAGTCCGATCCACATAACATATCTCTGCGGCGTGCAGTCCGATCCATGCATGTATATGCATATGCACACATAACACTTGAGGCCTGAAAGCCTCCTCACATAACACTCTAGGCCTGAAAGCCTCCTCACATCACTCTTTATGCCATCACATATGGCCCTCGGCCTCAATCAGTCCAAAATAGTCAAAATCCCCTCGGGCATCAATAAAACAATAATACTCAGCTCAAATCATAGTTCAAATATCAGTTAAAACTCCAAGTTTGAGTAAAATATAGCTGAGTTCATGAAAACAGTGTAAATCACATGGACTGAGTTCAAATAATATTTCAAATAGTGAGGAAAATAGTGATGATAGTTCATAAAGAGTTCAAATAATCGGCAATAAGCCCCAAGTATGGCAATGAGTCCAAGTCATAATGATAGCAACAAATCATTTACAATTGCGCAGTAAAAACCGACAACCGAGACGGACCAAGTCACGATCCCCAACAGTGCTCTACCCCACGCTCAGGTCCAGCGTGCAAGTCACCTCAATACAGCACTAAGATGTGCAAATCCGGGGTTTCAAACCCTCAGGATATCATTCCCAAGTATTACTCACCTCGAACCGGCGAAATCTCAAGCCCGCGACGCCTTTGCCCATCAAATCGATCACCACGCTCGTCGAAACTAGCCAAAAACAGAGCGAATACATCACAATATGCAAATGGGATAATACCCAATCAAAAACAATCGAATTATAGCAAGAACCTCGAAACTAACAAAACCCAAGCCCCGGGACCGCTTCTCGAAAAATTACAAAACTCACATTAACAAATTCCTCGTCTTGCCACGAGTCCGTACATATAAAGTTCATCAAAATCGGAGTTCAAATAGGCCATCAAATTCCAAATTTACATAGCAAAAACCAAGCCCTAATTTCTTCAACGTTTGTACCCAATTTCAGAAAATTAATGGATGGATCTTCGATAAAATTATGTATTTAACTCATAAAACTTACCTCCATTCGATTCCCAGTCGAAACCTTCTTACTTCCCGTCCAAATGCTCCCAAGATGCTCAAAAATGGTGAAAGAAATGAGTTGGGTCGCTGGGGAAATGTCCTTAAAACATTCTGTCCAGGCCTGATTTTCCTTCATCGCGTTCGCGACCTCTCTCACGCGAATGCGAAGACAAAAATATTTTTAACAGTCCAAATACCCTACGCGAACGCGTGTTTGGCCACGCGAACGCGATGCACAATATCCCTTTCTCTACGCGGATGCGACATCTTCTCCCGCGAACGCGTTGGCCAGACTTCCAGGCCTACGCGAACGCGATAACCTTCAGGCGAACGCGATGCACAAAAATTCCAGGCCCTCAAATTACTCTACGCATTCGCATCCCTCACCACGCGAACGCGATGAACAAAAGTCTGCAACACTTATAGCAGAAAAACGGATCTCAATACAAACCAAAATGGGTCTGTTTGACCACCCGAATTCATCCCGAGGCCCCCGGGACCTCAACCAAAGACACTAACATACCCCGAAACATCATACGAACTTGTTCCAATCATAAAAACGCATACAACAATACAAGAATCATCGAATTACCACGGATTCAAGCTTAAATTTTTCTTAGAACTTCCGAAACTCACATTCGATCAAAAACCCAACCAAACGGTGTCCGAATGACTTGAAAATTTTCAGACATATCCAAAATTACCTAACAAAGCTACTGCAACTCTCGGAATTCCATTCCGACCCTCGGATCAAAATCTCACCTAGCAATCGGAATCCGCCAAAATTCAAACTTCGCCAATTCAAGTCTAATTCTACACCGGACCTCCAAATTCAATTCCGATCGCACTCCTAAGTCACAAATCATCACCAAAAATTAGTCGAATCATCGGAAATCCATTCCGTCCTCTAACTCATAAGTCAACATCCGGTTGACTTTTTCAAACTAACCTTCTCTTAAGGAGACTAATTGTCTCATTTCCAACCAAACTCTATCCGAATTATTTCAAATTCACCAAACACATATAATGAAACACATAGAAGCATAAAATGGGGAAAACGAGGTGGATATACATAAGACAACGGGTCGGGTCGTTACAACGTATGTCCAGATTGAGTTTTGGAAGACCCCGGAACGTTTCGGCACCTATTGTGGAAGTTAGCATTTTTAGAAGAATTTCATAAGTTTGGGTTGAAGTGCATTTCAGTGTTATCGATCTCCATTTGGGATTCTGAGCCTGGGAATTGCTCTGTATAGTGATTCTGGTGTTGGGAGCGCGATCAAAAGTGAATTCAGAGGTCCGTGGGTTATTTTGGAGTCATTTGGCTAAACTTGGAAATTTGAAGGTTTTTGAGAAGTTTGACCGAAAATGGAATTTTTGATATCAAGATCGGATTTGATTTTCAGAAGTTGGAGTAGGTCTGTAATGTCGAATATGACTTGTGTACAAAATTTGAGGACAATCAGACGTGATTTGATAGGTTTAAACATCAAAAGTCGAAGTTTGCAATTTTAAAGTTCATTAAGCTTGAATTGGAGTGCGATTCATGGTTTTAGCATTGTTTGACGTGATTTATGGATTCGAGCAGGTCCGTGTTATGTTGTGGGAGTGAGTTGTGTGATTGGACGTTAAAGTTATTTGGGAATAAAAGGTACCACATTAAGCAAATGGGCTCTAAATTATGTTTTTATTGAACCATTAGATCTGTATCGTAATTATGGAGCCATAGCAAAAATAATCATCAAATTTGGACATCGTATGTGGAAGTTATCCTCATTTTTGTGTCGGGAGAAACTGTTGGTTCTGGTGTGGTCGCAATCGCGATACCCAGTTCGCAATTGCGAACATGCGACCATTTCCAGTCCTTCCTTGTTCACAATTGCGAAGGCTTTCTTCGCTTTTGCGAGAGTTCACAATTGTGAACCCTGGATCGCAAATACGACATCTGCAGCTTGTTTTCAGCGGTGTAACTCAGGTTTTTGCTTCGTTTCATCATATTTTGAACCCTAAGTCCGAGAGTGGGCGACTTTGAGAGAGGATTTTCGTATCAAATCATTGGGTAAGTGCCTATAACCAATTTTCAATTATATTTTGTGGTTATACCTTAGATTTAACATTTAAATTCATGAGAATCTAAAGGAAAATTTGGGGATTTAAAGAAAAACCTAGAAATTAAGATTTTTAGAGTTTTACCACGATTTTTGGCATGGAATTGAGAATAAATTATATATTTGAGTTCGCGAGCTCATGGGTAAACTCTATCTTCGAAAAATTTTGAAATCCAGGCAGGTGGGCAAAAGTGCAATTTTGTCAACTTTTCGATCGGGGTTAGAAATTGTTATAAATTGGACTATAATGAGTCACTGAACATATATTAATGGGTTTACACAATTATTTTCTAGTTTTGGAGCATTTTGTATCGATTTGAGTCTTCGGAAGCCCGTGAAATGCCTGTTATGGAACTTCAAAGCGAGTTGAGTCTCATTTCTAACCTTAAAAGAGGGAATTGTCTCTATAGGTGAATTAATTAGATATGTGCTGCTATTTGTGGGGACTACGTATGCACGAGGACATGAGAGTCCGTGCGTAGCTACTATTATGCTTCTGTCCAGGTAGTCCAGGACCCAAAAACATGCTTTACTTGTAATAATTGTAATCTTATTGATAGTTTCAAATGCTTAAATCATATCGAAGTGGAAAATGACTTTCTAAAAGAGTTAAACTTCATTTTCTTGACCTGTAAAATAGGAATTTACACCTCCTTGAATATTTGTTTCACTGATGAAGTCTTGGTTGCCTGTTTGAATGTGTGTTTCTATGTGTACCTGCGTTACATGTATGATTCGCGAGCAGGGTGATTGTTTATATATAGGTGATTGTTTATACATATTTGACCGCGTTGCATGGATGATTCGCGAGCGGGGTAATAGATGCATCTATGGTTCACGCCATTCGACCCTCTCGCAGTGCACATGTTAAATATTATTGGATCTGGCCATACGACCTCGACATGATTTGTGCATGCTTGCCTAGAAAGTTATTGAAGTTGATATTGTTTCTCCCTGGCTTGAGAATACATGTATAAACGATGAAAAGGAATTTGGGAATTTTCTATAAAATAAAGAATTGTTTACTTGCTTCATTTTATTGAATTACAACCCTATAAAATCCTAGCTTTATTACATTATTGGTGTATCATTATTGGACCACTAGTAAGTGTCGAAGTTGACCTCTCGTCTCAACTTCTTCGAGATTAGACAGGATACTTACTGAGCACGCGTTTCTTTCGTACTCATGCTACACTTGTTATGCATTTGTTTTTCACATGCACACGTACCTCTAGTGGCCTATTGGGCGTAGTAGTATGGATGATAAGAGACTTAGGTGAGATGCATTCCTCGAGGCAACCTGCAGCCAACGTAGTCCTTTTTAGTGTATTGGTTTTACTTTCTATCCAAATTTGTATTTCGGACAGTTATTGTACTTTATTTAATTTCTTAGTGATTGCTCATTCACTTGGTACATCGGGTTCTGGGATGATTATGAGATTATTTAATATTAACTTTGTTAAAGAACTCAATCTTTATACAGTGAAATATATTACTTATAGTTTAATGTATAAAGGAAACGATTTCAAAGATATTAAAGCAAGAAATTATTAGTTAATTGGTGTAGGCTTTCCTAAAAAATGGTGTCCGGCGCCATCACGACCTTTAATGGATTTTGGGTCGTGACAACATGGTATCAGAGCACTAGGTTCCCTTAGGTCTCATGGGTCATGAGCAAGTCTAGTAGAGTATTGCGGTTTGGTGTGGAGATGTCTTGACTTATCTTCGGGAGGCTAAAGGGCTGTTAGGAACACTTCCCTTCTTGATTCCTCATCGTGCGATTTGATTTGCTTTGAGGCATATGCCTTTATTTCCTTTCCATTTAATCTTATGTGACGCGAAGCACTGGTTAAGAATTGGTGAGTGAGTAATTGTAATAGTACTATGAATGTGGTGTGGGATGTTTCTCCCTGCGTGGTTGTTTGAGCTTTTTTTTTTTGCCTTGCGGAAGGATATTCTATCATGTCAGCTAAGTAGGTGTACTTCTGAGAGCTTCTAGGTTATGCACAGGTTGCTATGATGCTTATGAACGAGTATCGCGCAGTATTGATAGGAGGGTGGAATTCTTGCGTACATGTCGGGGTAGTGAATAACTTGAGAGGAGGTTTACTAAGTTTATGATTTAGAGATTCAGTATCTTATTTCTGGCGGAGGAAAGGCAATCGAACTATGGATGAGCAGGCTTGGGCTGATAGGGAAATGAGACTTAGTGTTTTAAAGTGTGGTGGAATTTTTATCTATGGCGTGGTGTCGTCATCCTCGATTGAATATATTAAATTTGTCAGTGTAATCATATTCTACAATTCTCCTCTGGATCAGGATATTGTAAGATAGTATTGAAGAAAACGACTGTCAGAGATCACGATGTACAGTGGTTCAGGATTGAATCGGTGTTTCTAATAATGGCTCGGGAAAGATGATCTTCGGAAAGGTTTAAAGTAGTAGTGATCTGTTGGTGCAAGTTCTACAGAGATAGTTATTGATTTAAGGCAATAACTGTGTGGAAAAGGACGAGGAAGGACATGCAACAAGTGTCCTGTAGTGAGAAAACTCACGGAAGGCCAAGTGTGGGGGACAGGAGTTGAGTAGTTGCTTAAATGAGTGAGTTTAGCCAAAGTGGGAGAGTGTTAGAGTAGCACATAAGTGTAGTAGCGCGATAACTACACGCCTTAAGGAAGTTTGGAATGATCTGGGAATGATAGTGGACAGTGATTAGGTCTACGAGCTTAATTTAAATTTTTGGCTATTATACGGCGGGAGATTGGATGCAACAGAAAGGGAGTTGCATGGTGAGAAGAAGAATTTAATATAACTTTGAATTGGAAGATATTGTCTCACATTTAGTTGATGTCCATAATAAGTGAACGAAATAGTACAGTTGGTAAATGAGCACGGGCTCAAAACGTGAAATTTATGTCGTAGTGATTGTAACTGTGCAGCGATGTTGGAAAATATCTACGTGTAATTTATATAGGTGGGTTATCTACTATGAGCAGGTTAGCAGTTGCATTCTTTTGACAAAGCTTAGGCGAAGAATTCTACTGGTAATACGATAAGAGGTCAGATAGGTGAATGAGGTCAGTGATTTAGAGTGTTCATGAAAGTTAAGACAGAAGGATTTAAAGGAATTTGGCAAGTTGATGGTGCATGATCATGTCAATAATGAAGAAAGAATCTTGATGGGTTCCGGAGTTATGTAATGGTGGCTTCAAGTTAAGTGGGAGAGTCCCACCCCATACGGTTGGGTTGCATGGTTATCTACTTGTGAGGTTTTGGGTTATCGACATATTGGTAAGTTATTTAGGCTAAGGGAAAAGAACATAAGTGGTAATTAGAGCAAAGGAATGTGTAAAGGTGTACTATAGTTGGCCTTGTTGGCTCATGTTCAGGATTTATGAAGACTCGGGACTTGTATCTCGTACAGAGGTGATTTTCAAGGAAGTGATTCAACCAGGTGCTACAGGGGGGTGGTTGTTTGTGTGCCAGCAGAGCCTTGGAGTTGATTACATTTGGGACCAAGCCAGAGTGGGTGACTCCCAACTTTGGTCCTAGTGAATTCAAAGGTTAAAAATGCGGTGCCTAAGGATTCAAAGAATGGAGCTTTTTGTACCAAATTATGATAAGAGGCTCAGAATGATCTATGATGTTTTTGACTAGTAGTGTAGCATCGGGAGGAAAAAGAGAAAAGGACTTCGGATTCATGGAGGGATTATCAGAATGGGTGCATCAGTTAAAGATACGAATGGCGTGCAATGAGGGTATGAAACGGTTCATGGGTTTGGAGACAATGTGGTCTTATGGAATGGGGTCACTCAAGATGAGTGCGGATCTAGGTTGGTGATGTAAGGAATGGAGCCAATATTATCTCTAATGCAAGTTTAAGATGAATTAAAAGAAGTTAGTTTGGTCAGCCATGGTTGAATTGGCGTAGTAGTGGTGGTACATGCGAGGCTCGACGGCCGCCGTAATTGATTATATTTAGAAGTATTCCAGTATTATGGCATGTCCATTGTAGGCGGATCTTGGAGGGGTTATGGTGGTTTACACCACTACTTGAGGATTTGAATATTCTATAGTTATAAGGCATTACTTGCGTATTGTTATGGTACTCTTTGAATGAGTTAAGTAAAAGGTATCTGTATGATAAAGTGTATACTCTATTAGTGGTTTAGGAGTTATGGTGAAATTCTTATACTATCGCATATTAGCATGTTAGGTGCAGTGGGCGGTATGAAAATTTGGAAGTGAGGAACCGAGGTTGCGGTTCGGTGTTGGCAAGGATGTTATGAGCTCGGATAAGCAGGAAAGGGATTTGAATGTTTAGAGTAAGCTGATATTGTATTCAGTGTCACCTGAGGTAGGTGTTTTGTGAAAGAGGCTTTGTAACCTAGTTATGGACTATTGATTTGCTTTACAATATTAGTTCGGCCAGTGGTATGGATGTGCAAACTGGTTATCTAGTGCAGAAGGTTGTGGGAGCGTGTCTTACGGTGAGATTGTATAGGTGTGACATGTAGTCACTTAATTGATCAGAAATTTGAACCAAGTATGAAGATTATGGTAATGTCACTAATTTGAGAATTTATGCTTGAAGGGCACTCGGTTTATTGGGTTATGGACCGTGGAGGTTTACTCCGATTATGATGGTTGTTCTTGTGAGATATAGAGAAAGGGGAAATTACGGACCCTTAGAAGGTTATTTGTCTAGTGCAGTGCGATCAGAATCGACTTGAGGTCTAAGGATGGATTTAAACATGAAGGTGGGCCATATATCGGGCCTGATGTGTTCATTTCAGCAAAGCGCTCCTTATGAAGGAGTATTTAAATGTAGGATGTTGTCTCGTCATCAACTATTTCATGTAATGCTATATTGTGCCGTGTAAGTTGTGAAACGGCTTGATAACTTTATTATATTTAGGTTCTGCATACGATGGCGTTATGTGAGCATGATGACTCTTGTGATTCAGATTATATATAACGCATCAGTTGTGCTTGGGTTTTGTAGCTTATGACGCTATCTGTCTCCCTAAGGATGGTATTATGCACTTAGCATGCTTGCAACCGATGTTCGATATTAGTAATGATAAGCAATTTAGTTTGGTATGTATCTCCTTATGTGAGTTCTATACGTAGATCGGGTGGTGCGCCGCCACGGGCATGTTATTTGGAACGGGTTGCACACCGGAACAGATGAGGTTGAGTACAGCTTTCTATATTCTAATTTTTGTGTGTTTTATTTTCCATTTTCTGTTGAAAGTTCATATTAGATGTGTGAGTTGAGTAGTCCCTTTTTGAGTTCATTTTTCTTATGTATCACGTTCGAGTTGGTAGCCTATTGGCACCTTGTGGCATCATATGAGACTTTTGGTCATGTCTCGGGTGGCTTGTTGCTTGAGTAGTTCGTACTGGGTGAGACAAGGTTATTGGATCCAGGATCTGTGCAATCGGATTATATTAAGTATATTACGGAGCAAACACCATTATTTGGTTCAGATTGAGGTAATGATACTTTTCAGGAGTATAGACTCAACGATTTGTTGATTCGGCAGTTCGGTGTGAATTTCTGCATGTCTCTTCCATCGTGGAGGTATCGCAAGAGTTGGGAACAAGACTTACATATGTCATGAGGTGCACTGTGAGCATCAGATTCAGGAAATGTTGGTTATAATGATTAGAGAAGGTTATCATGGTTCGTGAATAATGAGGTACATGGTGAGAATTCAGCAAAGATATGCAGTCATGTTCTGATACATCGTGTAGTGATTGCTACGGTATTCGTAGGTCAGAAGCAGGCTTGGTAGAGAATTTCGGATGTTGAAACTGGGCTCTAAGGCTTATTTGCCTAAATGAAAGAGGTTAACTTTAGATTTGATCAAGCTAATGTGCCCAACTGAGTTGTGGTAGCATGAGTAGGTGCATAAGGTGTTAAGCAGCGATTTCAGACTACTTCAGTGCAGTTCTCAAAACGTTATAGGACAAACATATATTTAGGTGGGAGAGAATGTAACGACCCTACCGGTCGTTTTGAGCTCTAGTGCAATGTTCAGCAGCTTTAGGCCTTGAGTAGCTTCACTTCAGGTATTATTACTTGTACGCATGGTCGGAATTGAATTCAGGGATGTTCAGAGTTGATTTAGAGGGAGAATTCTCATCTCGGAAGCTTTAAGTTGAAAGAACTGACTAACATTGGATTTTTGAATAAACGACCTCAAAATTTGGATTCAAAGGTTCCAGCAGGTTTGTATGATGATTTTAGACTTGGGCATATGTCCGGATTGGGTATTGGATGACCCGGGAACGTTTCGACACCTATTGTGGAAGTTAGCATTTTTGGAAGAATTTCATAAGTTTGGGTGGAAGTGCATTTCAGTGTTATCGATGTCTGTTGGGGATTCCATGTCTGGGAATAGCTCTGTACGGTGATTCTGGTGTTGGGAGCGCGATCAAAAGCGAATTCAGAGGTCTGTGGGTTATTTTGGAGTCATTTGGCTAAACTTGGAAATTTGAAGGTTTTTGAGAAGTTTGACCGCAAGTTGAATTTTTAATATCGGGGTCGGATTCAGATTCCAAAAGTTGTAGTAAGTCCGTAATGTTGAATATGACTTGTGTGCAAAATTTGAGGTCAATCAGGCGTGATGTGATAGGTTTAAACATCGAAAGTAGAAGTTTGAAATTTTAAAGTTCATTAAGCTTGAATTGGAGTGCGATTCATGATTTTATTGTTGTTTGACGTGATTTGAGGCTTCGAACAAGTCCGTATTATGTTATGGGACTGAGTTGTGTGATTGGACGGGGTCCCGGGAGCCTCGGGTGTGTTTCGGGTTGTATTGTGCTCTTATTTGATGTTTCAACGTCGTTTCTTTGGGAATAAAGGGTACCACTTAAAAAAAATGAGCTCCAAATTCAGTTTTTATTGAACCATTAGATCCATATCGTAACTACAGAGCCATAGCAAAAAGAATTATTGAATTTGGACATCCTATGTCGAAGTTATGCTCATTTTTGTGTCGGAAAAAAACTGTCGGTTCTAGTGTGGTTGCAATTGTGAGCATTTCCATTGCAATTGTGATGCTCAGTTCGCAATTGCGAAAATTTTGTCGCAAATGCGACCTTTCCATCCCTTCCTTGTTCGAAATTGCGAAGGCTTTCTTCGCTTTTTCGAAGGTTCGCAATTGCGGACCCTGGATCGCAAATGAGACATTTGCAACTTGTTTTTAGCAGTGTTACTCGGGTTTTTTCTTCATTTTATCATATTTGAACCCTAGGTCCGAGAGTGGGCGATTTTGAGAGAGGATTTTCATATCAAATCATTAGGTAAGTTCCTCTAACCAATTTTCAATTTTATTTAGTGATTATACCTTACATTTAACATCAAAATTCATAAGAATCGAAAGGAAATTTTGGGATTTTGAAGAAAAACCTAGAAATTGAAATTTTTTGATATTGACCATGTGGGTATGGAATTGAGAATAAATTATATATTTGAGTTCGTGAGGTCATGGGTAAACTTTATTTTTGAAATATTTCAGCATCTGGGCACGTGGGCCGAGGGAATTTTTTTAACTTTTCGATTGGTGTTAGAAATTATTATAAATTGTACTATAATGAGTAACTGGACATAAATTAATGGGTCTACATAATTATTTGCTAGTTTTGGAGCATTTTTCATCGATTTGAGTCTTCGGAAGGATATGGAATGCCAGTTATAGAACTTCGGAGCGAGGTGAGTCTCCTTTCCAATCTTGTAAGAGGGAATTGTCCCCATAGAATGAATTAATTGGATATGTGCTTCTATTTGTGGGGACTACGTACGCAGGAGGTGACGAGAGTCCGTGCATAGCTACTATTATGTTTCTGTCTAGGTAGTCTAGGACCCAAAAGTATGCTTTACTTGTAATAATTGTCACCTTGTTGATAGTTTAAAATACTTAAATCATATCGAAGTGGCAAATGGCTTTCTAAAAGAGTTAAACTTCATTTGTTTGACCTGTAAAAGAGGAATTTACACCTCCTTGAATATTTGTTTCCCTGATGAAATCTTGATTGATTGTTTGAATGTGTGTTTCTATGTGTACCTACGTCGTATGTATGATTCGCGAGCTGAGTGATTGTTTATTTATATTTGACTGCGTCGCATGGATGATTCACGAGCAGGTAATAGATGCATGTATGGTTCGCGCCATTCGACCCTCTGGCAGTGCACAGTTTAAATATTGTTGGATCTGGTCGTACGACCTCGGCATGATTTGTGCATGCATGCCTTTAAATTTATTTCTCTGGCTTGAGAATAAATGTATAAACAATGAAAAGGAATTTGAAAATTTTCTATAAAAGAAAGAATTATTTACTTGCTTCATTATATTGAATTACAACCCTGTTTATAAAATCCTTGGTTTTTTACATTAATGGTGTATAATTATTGGACAACTAGTAAGTGTCGAAGTTGACCTCTCGTCTCTACTTTTTCGAGATTAGACGGGATACTTACCTAGTACACGTTGTTTTCGTACTCATGCTACACTTGCTGTGTATTATTTTTATGCATAGGCACACATACCTCTACTAGCGTAATGGGCGTAGCACCATGGATTATATGGAGACCTAGGTGACCTGCATTCCTCGAGGCGACTTGCAGCCAGCATAGTCCCTTTCAGTGTATTGCATTTACTTTCTGCCCAAATTTGTATTTCGGACAGTTATTGTACTTTATTTGATTTCCTATTGATTGGTCACGCACTTGTGACACCGAGTTCTGGGATGATTATGATATTATTTAATATTAAGTTTGTTAAAGACATCAATCTTTATCCAGTGACATTTATTACTTATAGTTTAATGTATAAAGGAAACGATTTCAAAGATATTAGAGCAAGAAATTACTAGTTAATTGGTGTTGGCTTGCTTGACAATGGTGTCTAGCGCCATTACAAATTTTGATGAATTTTGGATCGTGACAGAATTATTTTTGGTTTAAACTATACATATACCTGACCGTACAACGTTGATCTTACTTGAATTAGAAAAGTACGTCCATAATTTTCTTTCAAAGAATTGTTGTTCATAATTGCTATTCTTTTAAAGAGAGGCACATACTAAAAGAAAATTTTAGAACTACGTTCTAAAAGCATCTATAACATTTTAAACAATGTTGAAAATTCTTCCTATCCTTTAAGTCTTAATTTGTATTTAGTTCATATAAAGCTAAAACTAAATTAAGTTAGTATCTTTTATCTAAATATTAGAAGTTACTACATATTTCAAATAGATTGAGTTAATTTTTATAATATTAAATAATAGGAAAATAATTAAATGATAATTTTTTAAAATATAAAATTTAATTTTAAAGAATTAAAAAAGTAGGGGCAAGTTTATATGAATACATTTATTTTACATGATAATAAAGTAGTTCCAATAATACAGACGAAATTGTGCTCTTTAGTTTATTCGTTGTTATTTCGGTATGAGTAGTTGATTCCTTTACAAAATTCTCAAAGAAGTCGATTGATGTTAGATTAGGTTTCCTAGAACAAGTTCGTTCACGTCTCCTATATAACGAAGTCTAACAATTTTTATCTTTGATTGCTTTATTTTCATTAGAGGCTCATGTGTCATGAATTGTCTCCAATTCAACATTTAAATCAATTTATATTTAAATAAAAAGTAAAATACTTTAGAGTAATATTATTAATATAGTATGTGTGATGATTGGATAAAAACAATGTAAAGTAAGTGGAACATAAAGATTGTATCGGCTCTATAACAGAAGCAAAAATACATTACAATGTTCATATAAAATGTGAAAATCAACATGAACTTTCCAAACAAATAGGATATTTGCATAATATAAGGTATTGATTTTGTCTTTGTATATCATTTTGAAGATATTAGGTTTATGAATTTAGGATTTTTTTTTCAAATTATCTATCTTTTTCATATTTCCTTTATTCTATATAACAAATATTTATTTGTTTATAAAATAAATATTTCTATTGTTTAAGTTACTGATTTGTTGAGGGATCACTACAGCAAATATGGTCTAATGCCACACTAGTTTTAGACAACCCCTGAAAAGTGTGCCCAAAAATATATTTGGGCACACTTTCAAAGGGTGGCATTCGTATAGAGCTTTTGGCAACGGAAATGTAATGACCCGACCGATTGTTTTGAGCCCTAGCGCGTTGTTCAGCAGTCTGAGACCATGAGCAGCTTCATTTAAGGTATTGTGACTTGTTCGCATGGTCAGAATTTAAATTCAGGAAGATCGGAGTTAAATTTAAATAAAAAATCTCATTTGAGAAGCTTAAAGTTGAAAGAATGAACTAGGATTGGAATTTTGAGTAAATGACCACAAAATCAGGATCTGAAGGTTCCAACAGGTTTGTATGATAGTTTCGGACTTGGGCGTATGCCTGGATTGGGTTTTGGATAACCCGGGAGCGTTTTGGCGCCTATTGTGGAAGTTAGCATTTTAAAAGGAATTTCTTAAGTTTGGCTTGAAATGCATTTCAGTGTTATCAATGTCTGTTTGGGATTCTGAGTCTGTGAATAGCTCCGTATGGTGATTCTAGAATTGGGAGCGCGATCAGAAGTGAATTCGGAGGTCCGTAGGTCATTTTGAAGCCATTTGGCTAAAGTTAGAATTTGGAGGTTTTTGAGAAGTTTGACCGGAGGTTGACTTTTTGATATCGGGGTCAGAATTCGATTCCAAACGTTAGAGTAGGTCCGCAATGTCAAATGTGACTTGTGTGCAAAATTTGAAGTCAATCAGACGCGATTTGATAGGTTTAAACATCGGAAATAGAAGTTGGAAAGTTCAAAGTTAATAAAGCTCGAATCGGGGTGTAATTAAAGGTTTTAGAGTTGTTTGTTATGATTTGAGGCCTCGAGCAAGTCCGTAATGTATTTTGGGACTGGTTGGTATGATTGGTTGGGGTCCCGGGGGGCCCCTAGTGAATTCCGGGTAGTTAACGGATCGAAAATAGATTTTTAGAAATAGCTGAGTTGCTGGTTACTGGTATTTCCGCTTCTGCGGAGATGGGACCGCAGAAGTGGCCCCGTAGAAGCATGAAAGAAGCCGAATAAACGGTTGGGAGAGAAGGGGAGTAGAGACCGCTTATGCGGCCAGGTATCCGCAAAAGCGGTAAAGGGCACCGCAGAAGCGTAATGGTTCGAAGGGTCGTGGGCCGCAGATGTGGTCGAGGTTCCGCAGAAGCGGGACCGCATCTGAGGAAGTAGCATCGCAGAAGCAAAAGGGGCTAGGCCAGGGGAAAGCCGCAGAAGCGGCCTATTGTTCGCAAATGCGGAACCGCTAAGCGGCAACATTTCTGCAGAAATGGAAATGACTGGGGCAGTGAGGATGTTTTAAGTTCGGGGTTGAGCTCATTTCAACCCTATTTTTCTTCCATTGGAGTTGATGGGGAGCAGCTTGGGGACGCCATTTTCGTCACTTGTCATGAGGTAAGTAATTTATGCTAGTTTTGAGTTAAATACAAGGTTTATACATGGAATTAGGCATGGAAATTAGTATAAAAACTTGGGGTTTTGGTGGAAAACCTAGAAAATCATATTCTTGGAATTTAGCCACGATTTCGAGTATGAAATTAAGAGAAAATTATATATTCGAGTTCCTAAGGTTATGGGTAAACTTTATCTTCGAAAAGTTTTAGATTCCGGGCACGTGGGCCCGAGGGCGTTTTGGTCAACTTTCCAATCAAGGTTAGGAATTCCTATAAATTAGTTGTAATTAATATTTGAGCATATATTAATGAATTTGCATAACCATTGGCTAGTCTTGGAGCGTGGTGCATCAATTGGAGTCCTCGGAAGAATGTAGAATGCCAGTTTTGAGTCTTCGGAGCGAGGTGAGTCTCCTTTCTAATCTTGTGAGGGGAAATTTATCTCATAGGTGAAGTGAATGATTATGTGCTCCTATTTGTGGGGGCTACGTACGCACGAGGTGACGACAGTCCGTGTGTAGCTACTATTATGCAATTGTCCGGGTAGTTAGGACCCATCAACATGTTATACTCGAATTAATTATGAACCCATCGATGACTTGGATTGTTTAAATCACCCTTGATTAGTCAACAAATTTAAAAAGAGATTAAACATCATTTCCTGAAATTGTTAAACATATAATTGGCTTATTTGGATAATAATTTCTCGATAAAATTCTAATTGGCTACCTGAGCTTGTACCTTACATGTACCTGCGTCACATGGATGATTCACGAGCAGGGTAATTGATCGCATTAAACTAATAAATGAAATTCTAAAAAGACTTAAGCTTCCTTTTCTCAAAGTTATTAAAGAGAATTGGCCTTTCTTGGATAATTGCTCCATGTTGAATTCCTGACTGATTGTCTGTCTGTGTGTGTTTATTTTGGACCGGGCTGAACGCCTCGGCAGATTAATAGATGCATCTATAGGCATGCTGTCGACCCTCAGCAAGTGCACATTTATTTCTGTTGGATCGGGCCGTCGCCTCGGTACGAGTTGTGCATGCTTGTATTGCTGCCTGGACTTATTTAAGTTGTTACATGCCTCCATCTGGCTCGGGATCATCTTCTTAATAATGAAAAGAAATCTTGTAAAATTTCCTACAAAAGAATTACGTGTTTACTTATTTCCTCTATCTGGATAAAAATCATGTTAGAAAATAAATCCACTGTTTGATATATATATATTGAGAATAAATAACTGTTGGACTATTAGAGTGTGTCAAAGTTGACCATCTCGTCTCTACCCCTTCGGGTTAGGCGGGACACTCACTGAGTACACGTTGATTACGTACTCATACTACACTTCTGTGCATTTTAGTTGCACAGGTATATATACACCTCTAGCGGCCTATTGGGTGTAGCAGCATGGATGACGCTGGGACTAGGTGAGCTGCATCATTGAGGCAACCGCAGCTAGAGTAGTTCCTTCCAATGTACTGTATTTACTTTCCGTCCACTGTATTCCGGGCAAATGTTGTATTTTATTTCTCTTATTAGTAGTCGCTCATGTACTTGTGACACCGGGTTCCGGGATGGTTTGAAGTATTGTATTAACTGTTCAACATTTAGATTTGATTTGAAACTATATCCTTTAAAATTTCTTAATAAGCAAGGAAAAATCCTGGATTTTCAAAAGCGTTAAAATGGGATTAATTAAGTATTTGAGTTGGCTGGCCTGGCGGCGGTGTCCGGCGCCACCACGACCCTTAGTGGATTTTGGGTCGTGACAACATGGTGTCAGAGCACTAGGTTCCCGTCGGTCTCACGAATCATGAGCAAGTCTAGTAGAGTCTCGTGGATCGGTACGAAGACGTCTGTACTTATCCTCGGGAGGCTGCAGGACTGTTAGGAGTACTTCCCTTCTTGATTTCCTTATCGTGAGATTCGATTCCTTTGAGGCTTATGCCTTTGATTCCTTTCCACTCAATCTTACACGACGCGAGCGCTTGTTATAAATCGAAAGTTTAAGGATTGCAGTGGTACTACAAATGTAGTGCGGGATGATTTTTCCGGTATAGTTGATTGGACTATTATGGTCACGCTTTGGAGGGATATTCTATTGTTTCAGATCAGTAACAAAACTTCTAAGAGCCTTGAGGCTAGGCACAGGTTGCCATGATGCTTATGAGCAATTATTCCGCAGTGTTGTTGTGATGGTGGGACGTTTTCCCCCTGGTCGGGCAGTGAATGAATTGAAGGGAGGTTTACTCGGTGTGTAATCAAGGGATTCAGTATTTTATTCCCGGCAGGGGAAAGTCAAATGAACTGAGGATGGTCAGAAGTGGACTGGTGGAAGTAATGAAACGTGGTAATTGCAAGTGTGGTGGAGTTCTCCTCTATATTGGGGTACTGTTGACCTAATTGGACGTTCTAAGTTTGTCAGTGTTATAATCTGCTACAATCCGCCTTTATGGCAAGATATTGTGAAATAATATTGGAGTTACAACTGTCACATATCGCGTGATTCGGTGGTTTAAGATCGAATAAGAATTTCTAATGTTGACGGCTTGATAAAGATGACTTTTGGAAAGGTTTAAAGTTAGCAGCAATGGTGGATTCAAGTGCCACGAAGATAGATTTCATTTAAGGCAACAATTGAGCAGTAAAGTATGAGGAAGGACATGTGGGAATTGTCAGGTGGTGTTTAAAACTTTTGGAAGGTCAAGTTTGAGGAGCAAGGTCGAGTGATTAATTAAATAGATGAGTTCCGCCAAAGTGGGAGAGTGGCGAGGCTTGGTAGTAGGATGACTACGTGCCATAAAGTGAGTTAGGATCGAATTGGGGGATTTTAATGATTGGTGGTTGAAGCCTACGGGTATGATGTGAAGTATGGGCTATTATGCGGCAGAAGATTGATATGGAGGAAAGGAGTTGCTTAAAATGGAGGAGGGTGCAGTATAACCCTGAATTGGAAGGATGTTTCCACACAGTTAATTGAAGTCCGCGAGGGGCGTATGGGCTTGTGCAAATAGAAGGTGAGCTCGGACTCAGGATGGACTATTGGTGTCATAGAGAATGTACCGCGTGCAGCAGCATGGGAAGATATCAGGAGGTGATTCCCCTAGGTGGATTATTACCTGTGAGCAGGTTAGCGGTCGCGTGGTTGGCGAAGCTTCTGCAAAGAATTATATTGGTTGTTCAACAAAGAGATCGGTCGTGCGAATGTGGTTAATGATTCAGAATATGAAAGATGGGGATTTACAGGAAGATTCCGAGAAATTTTGATAACTTATGATGGGAGGTTATGTCAATAAGAGGTAAAAAGGTCGGGCGAACTCAAGAATGGTGAAATGATGGCTTCAAGCTAAGTGGGAGAGTCCCACCGCTTGTGATTAGATTGTATGATTAACTACTTGCGTGATATTGATGGATTATTTCAGCTATGAGAAAATACCATAATTGGTAATTCGAGCAAATGAATTGTTGGAGGCATGCAATGGTTGGCCTTATTGGCTCATGTCCGGACTTGGAAAAAGGTTCAGGATTTATGCCTTGTATGGATACAAGTTTCAGAGAAAGTGATTTTCGCCAGGTGCCTCGCCGAGAGAGTATTCGTGTGCTATAAGATCTATGGAGTGAGTTATGTTCGGGACCAAGTCAGAGCGGGTGGCTCTCAATAATGGTCCCAGTGAATTCAGAAGTTAAAGTGTGGTGCCCGATGATTTCGAGCCTATAAGTACAACTAAGAATCAAGCTTTGTAGCAGCTTATGAGAAGGTGCCTGAATGTTCTAGGAAATTTTGACTTGTGGTGTAGCATTTGAAAGATATGAAATAGTTCGTGGGATTTGAGACAGCCTGGTCTCGTGATTCAAGGACACTCGGGGTGAGTGTAGATGGAGTATGTTATGTGCTGAATGGAGTTAGTCTTATTTTTAAGGCAAGCAAGGAGGAATTGGAAGAAGGAAAAATTGACTAGCCATAGTTGAATTGGCATATTGGGGCCAGTGATCAGTTCGGTCCGCGAGATCAAGTTACGTGTATGAATTGTGAGGGTATGTGTGAGGCCTGTCGGCCGTCGTGATTGATGATTTATCAGGGGCATTCTTCTGTTGTGGCTTGTTATGTGGAAATAGATTCAGGAAGGGCTATAGTGGCTTAGACCAGTACTTGCAGATTTGCACATCTTACGGTTATGGAAAATTACCTGTGTATTGCTATGATTCTCCTGAAGTGAGTTAAGTGGAAAGTTCGTATATGCTGAAGTGTTAAAATATTAATGATTTTGGAGTTATGATGAAAAATCGTGTTCTATCGTATGTTGGCACGTTGGGTGTAGTGAGTAGCATGGGAATACGAAGTGAGAATCAAGGTTTCAGTTCAGCGTTGACAAGAATGTCATGGGCTCGGATGAGCAAGGAAAGGGTTGAATGATTAGAGTAAATTGGAATTGCCCTCAGCGTCACTTGCGATCGATGTGTTGAGGAAGAGGTTTTGCATCTTCGTTAAGGATTCTGGATCGCTTTTCAGCGTTAGTGCGTCCGATGGTTTAGATGTGTAGACTCATTATTTATTTCGGAAGATTGTGGGAACGTATTCCACGGGAAGATTGTACCAGTGTGGCATGTAGCCACTTGTTTGACTAAAGATTTAAATCAAGTATGAGGAATTTGGGTAATATCATTGCCTTGAAAATTTATGCCTGGAGGGCACCTTGTTTATTGGGTTATAAACCGAGGAGGTTTTTTCCAGTTATGACGGTTGTTCTTGTGTGTTATGAGAAGAAGGAAATATTAGTATGGACCTTTGAAAGGTCATTGGCTTAATTTGATATGTTCAGGATCGGCTTGAAATCGGTGGATTGATTTATTTGTGAACAGGGCTTTGTATCAGGCCAATTGTGTTCATTTCAGCGAGCGTTCCCTATGGAGGAACAGTCGAGGTGTTATTTTGTCATCAGCTATCCCAGGTAGTGATGCATTGCGCCGTGTGAGTTTTGAGACGGCCTGAGAAATTATGTATGTGTTGAGGTTCCGCGTTGCGATGATGTTAGGTGAGCAGGATGGCTCTTGAGATTTAGATTTTGTATCGCACCTCAGTTGTTCTTGAGTTTTGTAGCCTATAGCACTATGTGTTTTCTCAGGGATGGTTTTATTCACTTAGCGTGCTTACGATTGAAATTCGATATTTTTATTGTAACGAGCAGATTTAGCTCGAAGTGCAATCTTCTTATGTGAGATCTATATGTTGATCGGGTGGCATGCCGCCATGGGTATGTCATTTGGATGGGTTGCGCGCCGCAACAGTGTGATGTCGAGTCTGGTCCTCTATGTGTTATTTTTTTTGTGTGTTTCGCATCCTATCTTCTAAGGAAAGTCTGTATTAGTGTGGGGGTTAGGTAATTCCTTCCAGAGTTCGATTTTCATTTTGTGTTGCATTCGGATTGGTGGCCTATTAGCACATTGTGGAGTCATATGTGACTTGTGATCGCATTCGGAGTGGCTTAATGCCTGAGAAGTTCGTACTAGGTCAGATGAGATTGTGGGATTTAGGATCAGTGCAATCTGATTTTATGCAGTATATTAAGGAGCGAAGATCATTATTTGGTTCAGAATATGGTAATGTTTCTTGTCAGAAGTATAGACTCGATGGTTGGTTGACTCGGCAGTTGATTATGAATTTTGGCATCTCATCCGTCGTGGAGGTATTGTAATAGTTAGAGTAAGACCTATGCAGGTCATGAGGTGCAATGGGAGCATCGAATTCGTGGAATTTCGACTAATTCAAACAGAAATGTTATTGTAGTCCTATGAGTAAAGTATTGCAGTGTGTGAATTCAACAGAGTTATGCAGTCATGTTTGAGTACAGTATATAGTGATTGATACAGTAATCGTATGTTGGAAATAGTCCTGGCATAGAATTTCGGATGTTGGAATTGAGCTCTAAGGCTTATTTGCTTGTATAAAAGGGAATATCTTCAGAATTTATCGAGCCAATGTGCTCAGCTAAGTTGTGGTAGCACGGGGAGGTGCCTGAGAAGTTAAACATCAATTTCAGACTACTTCAGTATAGTTCTCAGCACGTTCGAGGACGAACGTATGTTTAAGTGGGAGAGAATGTAACGACCCGATCGGTCGTTTTGAGTCCTAGTGCGTCGTTCAGCCATCTGAGGCCATGAGCAGCTTCATTTCAGGTATTGTAACTTGTTTGCATGGTCAGAATTTAAATTCAGGAAGATCGGAGTTAAATTGAAATGAAAATTATCATTTGAGAAGCTTAAAGTTGAAAGAATGATCGGAGTCTGTGAATAGCTCCGTATGGTGATTCTGGAGTTGGGAGCGCGATTGGAAGTGAATTTGGAGGTCTGTAGGTCATTTTCAAGCCGTTTGGCTAAAGTTAGAATTTGGAGGTTTTAGAGAAGTTTGACCGGAGGTTGACTTTTTGATATCGGGGTCGGAATCCGATTTCAAAAGTTGGAGTAGGTCCGCAGTGTCAAATGTGACTTGTGTGCAAAATTTGAAGTCAATCGGACGCGATTTGATAGGTTTAAACATCGGAAATAGAAGTTGGAAAGTTCAAAGTTCATAAAGCTCGAATCGGGTGTAATTCACGGTTTTAGAGTTGTTTGTTATGATTTGAGACCTCTAGTAAGTCCGTAATGTGTTTTGGGACTGTTTGGTATGATTGGTTGGGGTCCCGGAGGGCCTCAGGTGGATTCCGGGTGGTTAACGGATAGAAAATGGATTTTTGGAAATAGCTGAGTTGCTGGTTGCTGGTATTGCTGCTTATGCAGAGATGGGACCGCAGAAGCGGCCCCGCAGAAGCGTGAAAGAAGCCGCATAAGCGGTTGGGAGAGAAGGGGAGCAGGGACCACTTATGCGGCCAGGTATCCGCAAAAGCGGTAAAGGGCACCGCAGAAGCGTAATGGTTCGAAGGGTCGTGGGCCGCAGATGCGGTCGAAATTCTGCAGAAGCGGGATCGCATCTGCGGAAGGAGCATCGCAGAAGCGAAAGGGGCTAGTCCAGGGGAAAGCCGCAGAAGCGGCCTATTGTTCGCAAATGCGGAATCGCAACATTTCCGCAAAAACGGAAATGACTAGGGCAGTGAGGATGTTTCAAGTTCGGGGTTGAGCTCATTTCAACCCCATTTTTCTTCCATTGGAGTTTATGGGGAGCATCTTGTGGACGCCATTTTCATCACTTGTCATGAGTTAAGTAATTTATGATAGCTTTGAGTTAAATACAAGGTTTATACATGGAATTAGGCATGGAAATTAGTATAAAAATTTGGGGTTTTGGTGGAAAACCTAGAATATCATATTCTTGGAATTTAGCCACGATTTCGAGTATGGAATTAAGGAAAAAATATATATTTGAGTTCCTAAAGTTATGGGTAAACTTTATCTTCGAAAAGTTTTGAATTCCGGGCACGTGGGCCCGAGGGCGTTTTGGTCAACTTTCCAATCGGGGTTAGGAATTCCTATAAATTAGTTGTAATGAATATTTGAGCATATATTATTGGATTTGTGTAACCATTGGCTAGTCTTGGAGCGTGGTGCATCAATTGCAGTCCTCAAAAGAATGTAGAATGTCGGTTTTGAGTCTTCGGAGCGAGGTGAGTCTCCTTTCTAATCTTGTTAGGGGGAATTTACCACATAGGTGAAGTGAATGATTGTGTGCTCCTATTTTTGGGGGCTACATATGCACGAGGTGACGAGAGTCCGTGCGTAGCTACTATTATGCTATTGTCCGGGTAGTTAGGACCCATCAGCATATTATATTTGAATTAATTATGAACCCATCGATGATTTGGATTGTTTAAATCACCATTGATTAGTAAAAAAATTTAAAAAGAGATTAAACATCATTTCCTGAATTTGTTAAACAGATAATTGGCTTATTTGGATAATTATTCCTCGGTAAAATTCTAATTTGCTACCTGAGCATGTATCTTACGTGTACCTGCATCGTATGGATGATTCGCGAGCAGGGTGATTGATCGCATTAAACTAATAAATGAAATTCTAAAAAGACTTAAGATTCGTTTTCTCAAAGTTATTAAAGAGAATTGGCCTTTCTTGGATAATTGCTCCATGTTAAATTCCTCACTGATTGTTTGTCTCTGTGTGTTTATTTTGGACCGGGCCGAACGCCTCGCCAGATCAATAGATGCATCTATAGGTGCGCCGTCGACCCTCGGCAAGTGCACATTTATTTCTGTTGGATCGGGCCATCGCCTCGGTACGAGTTGCAAATGCTTGTATTGCTGCCTGGACTTATTTAAGTTGTTACATGCCTCACTCTTGCTCGAGATCATCTTGTTAATAATGAAAAGAAATCTTGAAAAAATTTCCTATGAAAGAATTACGTGTTTACTTGTTTCCTCTATCTGGATAAAAATCATGTTAGAAAATAAATCCACTGTTCGATATGTGTATATTGAGAATAAATAATCGTTGGACCATTTGAGTGTGTCAAAGTTGACCACCTCGTCTCTACCCCTTCGGGATTAGGCGGGACACTCACGTTGATTACGTACTCATACTACACTTCTGTGCATTTTAGTTGCACAAGTCAATATACATCTCTAGCAGCCTATTGGATGTAGCAGTATGGATGACGCTGGGACTAGGTGAGCTGCATCATTGAGGCGACCGCAGCTAGAGTAGTTCCTTTCAATGTACTGTATTTAATTTCCGTCCACTGTATTCCAGGTGGATGTTATATTTTATATCAGTAGTCGCTCATATACTTGTGACACCGGGTTCTGGGATGGTTTGAATTATTGTATTAACTGTTCAACATTAAGATTTGATTTGAAACTATATCCTTTAAAATTTCTTAATAAGCCAGGAAAAATCCTGGATTTTCAAAAGTGTTAAAATAGGATTAATTAAGTATTTGAGTTGGCTGGCCTAACGACGGTGTCCGACGCCACCATGACCCTTAGTGGATTTTGGATCTTGACAGGAAAAAATGGCCACGCTTGTAAAATGTACTCTTTATTTTATTTGGCCACACTTGTTAAACGTTGCTGAATGATATAATAATTGACAACATTTACTTGTAAATATAGCTACCCTTTTAAGCGTGCTCTTTTTATAATTCTAAAAGCAACACTTTTTAAGTGTGCTCTAAAAGTCCAATAAAACTTTTGGCTAAAAATTTTCCTCCAATATTATATCTCTTCGTGAAAATTTTTTCCCAATTTCAAAAGGGCAAAATATCTCGCTCCTCCCTAAAATCTCTATGGATACATTCGTTTAGGGTTTCTTGCTTCAGCACCTCTGACAAATCTGCGAAGTGTTTCCACACCTTCTTAGGTAGTGTATGCTCACTTCTCACCCTCCTTTGATTAGTGTTCCCCTAAAATCCCTTTCAAAAGGAAATGTTTGCTTTGAATTACAGTTATTTTTGTTTCCAAGCGCATTAAAGAAATTATTAAAGCCAGAGAAATGAGAATTCTTTTGCATTTGTCTTATTGTAGCATGGGAAAAAAAATGGATATATATATCGTGTAGAGATGGCCTCAATCTCATGTTGCTGCTCTTCTTCTTCTTTATTTACCGTCGTATGGTCTACGATTGCCGTAGTTTCCTTGATCTCAACGTTATTAAAATTTTAGATATTGGTCCCGCTATCTAATTTGATGTTTATTCCAGAAAAGAATAAACGTATAAATTATTTATTGCTTTGCTAGTCCCAAATATTAGCAATTTATTTTAAAACCCTAGCTGCTTTGTGATCCTAATTTTAGTCGCAACAACCGTAGCTGATTTGTGAGCCTAATTTTAGTAGCAAGAGCACTATCTGCTCGCCATAGGTGTTTTCTTCTTTGAATACAAGTATATATAGCTTCAGGATACTCACAAATTTTAGATTTTTCTTGTTCTGTACCTACGCCAGTGTCATTTTCTTTCTTGGGTACTCATAAATTTCATATTTTTCTTGTTTCTTCGTATAGAAAGATTTTAAGTATATTCTTTTTAGCAGTATCGTGAGTGATTTTTTGATGTTCCCTCTTTTAGTAATTATTGTGATTTCTGTTCCTTTTCATGTCAAATTTCTAAATCTGCAGATACCCAAGTTGCAAGATAAGATCTTGTCTTATTAGATTCTTTAGATGCTCTTCAATTTTGGTATGTGTAGATACCTTTTTTTTCATTGCAATTTGGCTTTTTTTGTTGCTTTGATTTCCTTTGATTATGTGCAACTTGATTGATTTTAAGCTTTCCATGTCAACTATTATTGGTTAGAAAAAATCTTCGAGAATTTCATTGGTATGGTGGATATATTCAAGCTTAGAAATATTCCATTTTCATATTATGTAATATCTTGTTCTTTTGTTAAGTGTGAACAGGTCAAGTTTTACTACAATTACTCGAAATGTGTTTGGATAACATCCTTTTTGCGATTGGGTATGGATTCAACTATTCGCGCAAAACATATGTATCTCTCGCTTAGCAGCTTAAGATTTGTTGTGAGAAGATTAACATTAGTTCATGTGAATAAAAAGTACATTGGATAGGAGTTAGCATTGTGTTCGAGTAATTTGGTAAATTTTATATTCTGAATTCTGATTTGGAGTATACATGATTTGCGTAATCCCAAAGTTTGCATGTTTCAGCTAGCAAAAACTACCACTCAGAAAAATGATTTTTGATAACTACTTTAAACATAGAAAAGAAGTGTGCAAGCTCAATTTGCTCTTGTATTTCCTGGCTACTATCGTGATGTGAAACTTATAAAATTCAAAACTCATTTTCTTTGGAATGAACTCTTAGTATAATGTTGCGGTTTGAAAAAAAGTGCAGTCTTTAATTTAGAAATTATATTTTGCATCTGTTCCACTTAAGGAAAAATTCAACTGCAATTATATGGTATTTTAGAACTCAAATAGTTTATAAATAGGCTGAAATTTATCTGTTAATCCATTATGTGCTGAACCTTGAGTTGCTCAAATATTGTACTTGGAGCTCTAAATTTTGATAAATTGAACGATAAATTGAGGAGGATTCAAGTGAGAATTTCGAGATGAAGAGATTAAAATTGCTATAAAAGATGTTGGGTTTGAGGCAGAGCTTCTTAAAGAACCTAGTGCATCTTGCACAAGCCAACATGGAACTTTATTAGGACAGTTTACGATTGTTGGTATGACATGTGCAGCTTGTGTAAATTCTGTTCAAGGTATCCTAAGAAAGCTTCCAGGAGTAAGAAAGGTAGTAGTTGCTTTGGCTACATCACTAGGCGAGGTTGAATATGATCCATCCATAATCAGTAAAGACGATATAGTGAATGCAGTTGAAGATGCTGGTTTTGAAGCTTCCTTTGTACAAAGCAGTGAGCAGGACAAGATTGTACTCGGGGTGGTTGGAGTATCTGCTGAGATGGATACACAGTTGTTAGAAGGCATTCTTTCCAAGTTGCATGGTGTCAAACAGTTTTATTTCGATAGGATATCAAGAGAACTGGAAGTTGTCTTTGATCCTGAGGTTCTTGGCTCAAGATCCTTAGTTGATGGTATTAAGGGAGGAAGTGGTGGAAAGTTTAAGTTGCTTGTTAAGAACCCTTACACAAGAATTGCTTCTGGAGATCTTGAAGAATCCTCAAGCATGTTTAGGCTATTCACAGCAAGCTTGTCTCTCAATGTTCCTCTATTTCTCATGCGAGTCGTCTGCCCTCACATGCCTCTGCTTTATGCTTTATTACTTTGGCAGTGTGGTCCCTTCCTAATGGGTGACTGGCTAAAGTGGGCTTTAGTGATTGTTGTCCAATTTGTTATTGGTAAGCGTTTTTACGTTGCAGCAGGAAAAGCACTTAGAAATGGTTCCACAAACATGGATGTCTTCGTTGCAGTTGGGACACAAGCTTGCTATGTTTACTCTGTATATGCACTACTTTATGGTGCAATTTCTGGATTCTGGTCTCCCACTTACTTTGAAACAAGTGCCATGTTAATAACATTTGTACTTCTGGAAAAGTACTTGGAAAATCTTGCAAAAGGAAAGACGTCAGATGCTATCAAAAAGCTCGTAGAACTGACTACAGCTACTGCTACATTGCTTGTCAAAGATAAAGGTACAAGTATTCAGAATTTCTTTTAATGTTTCAATAATAGTACCTATCAGGTTTTTTCTGTCAGAGTTGCAATATTCTACTGGCAAATGTAAAAACAACCAATACCAAAATGCAAAAACCAATATTGATAACAAAGGACTGTCACTAAAGTTATGTTTAATCTGTCTTTAGGTGGAAGAATCATAGGACAAAGAGAAATACATGCTTTGTTGATTCAACCTGGTTATATTCTTAAAGTGCTTCCTGGTGCAAAAGTTTCAGTAGATGGTGTCATTGTATGGGGTTCAAGTCATGTTAACGAGAGTATAGTCACTGGAGAATATGTTCCTGTTCTAAAGGAGGTCAATTTAGTAGTCATTGGAGGTACAATCAATTTACATGGTTCACTTAACATACATGCTACAAAAGTTGGCTCTAACACAGTTTTGAGTCAGATTATACCGCTGGTCGAGACAACGCAGATGTCAAAAGCTCCTATTCAGAAGTTTGCTGACTATGTGAGTATCATTTGGCATATATTTTGTCAAATTAGTTTCATGACTTTTTGCAAATTAACTGTTTTAGTGGTGTTGAACTTTATTATATTTGCTTACTCTAGGACAAATGACTGACGGCATTGGAAAAACATTTATGAATAATTGAATAAGTCTAAGAAAGTCCATGTAGAACTACAAACCTCCTTTCTTTCTATTACATACAGTTCATCTATGCTGTCAGATGTTCTCCCAGCATTCCTCTCTAAATGTTGTAGGGGCGCAAGTCTAGAGATGTGGTATCGAAAATAGATGAGAAAAAGAACTCATCTCTTTACTTAGAGTCATTGTTTTACTCTTTCTATCTGCATGACTGCTTTCTTATATGCTGTCCTGCTATTATCCTCCTGGATCTGTAAAGTGCTTGTTGCGGTTTGATGCTTTGGGCGAAGCATGTTTCTATTTTTTTTACCACATCAAATATTGGATTGCCAATTTGAATTTCCAACAGCATAAGTAGCTGAAAATCATAACAGTTTAGGTTCGACTAGTAAATTTCTTATTCAGTAAGCTTTTTTTCTTGACCACTAAATTGAACTTCGATTTTTGTACATCAATGGGCATAGCCAAAATCTATCCTTCGTTGTCCTTATCATGTTTCGCTAATGGAATTCTATTTAAGAAGTGTGTGATAAAGAAACAACTTAAATAGTGAATTTATTGCAGGTTGGAGTTTATACAACTTCAATAGCATATCTTAGTGGTCAAAAAACAATAAGCAAACTGAAATAAAGAAATTCATTTGACTAACTCAAACTGTATCCTTTGCCGTCCTTGTCTTTTCTTGCAACCGGAATTTTATCTAGTAAGTGCATGATAAAGGAACCACTTACAAGGGTGAATTTGTTATAGGGTTTGAGCTTATACAGCTTCAGTATTATATCTTAAGTAGTACTTAAAGTATAAAAGAGCGTCTTCACTTCTTTATCTTTTCCTCTTTTGATTTTTGAATCTGCAGTTGAATTCTTGATCTAGCATTGTATTTCATGTTATGAGCTGCCAGAATTTTCTCATTATGGTTATCTTTTGACTTTCAGATTGCAAGCATTTTTGTCCCTACAATTGTAACTTTGTCTTTATTTACGTTATTGGGATGGTGAGCTTCTCTTGACTATTCTATTTGCAATTGTCTGCTATGCGATAATATATCACCAATCATTTTCATGTTGTGTGCCTTAATACTGGATAAGTTATTACACTCACCAGGTATGTTGCTGGGCTTCTTGGAGGCTATGCAGAAGAATGGCAGCTAGAAAATGGCATTTATTTTGTGTTTGCTCTCATCTTTGCAATATCGGTTGTGGTGATTGCATGTCCATGTGCACTTGGTTTGGCCACTCCCACTATTGTTATGGTTGCAACAGGGGTTGGTGATAGTAATGGTATGTTGATAAAAGGAGGAGATGCATTAGAGAGGCCACAGTAGATTAAATATGTGATATTCGATAAAACAAGTACTCTGACCCACGGAAAAGCTACAGTTACGATTGTAAAAGTTTTCACAGAGATGAATCGTGGAGAATTACTTACACTTGTAAATTCAGCGGAGGCTAGCAGTGAACACCCCTTGGCTAAAGCCATACTGGAGTATTCTCGCCATTTCCATTTCTTTGACGAACCTTGTGACTCCAAGGAGTCTCACAGTAATAGCGAACAAGCTAAGTTCTCTGGATGGTTTCATGATGTCTCAAATTTCTCTACCTTGCCTGGAAAAGGCGTGCAATACTTCATAGAAGGGAAATGGATCTTGGTTGTTAACCGGAAGCTGATAATAGAAAACGGGATAACCATACCTTCCAGTGTAGAAAGTTTTGTTGTAGAGATGGAAGAAAGCACCAGGTCTGGCATTGTTGTCGCACGAGATAATACTATCGTAGGTGCTATCGAGATAGCAGACCCACTGAAGAGAGAAGCAACTGTTGTTGTAGAGGGGCTCCTGAAAATGGGCGTCAAACCTGTCATGGTCACTGGCGATAATTGGAGAACAGCTCGTGCAGTTGCTATTGAGGTTGGCATTCATGATGTTAGAGCAGAAGTATTGCCTGCAGGAAAAGCTGAGTTCATTCGTTCATTTCAAAAGGGAGAAAATGTAGTTGCTATGGTAGGTGACGGAATCAATGACTCGCCTGCATTAGCTGCTGCAGATATCGGTACGGAAATTGGACCAGGGACTGATATCGCAATAGAAGCTGCTGAATACGTGTTAATGAGGAGCAACTTGGAGGATGTCATCACCGCTATATATCTGTCGAGGAAGACATTTTACCGCATTAGATGGAATTATGTCTTCGCCATGGCATATAATGTGATTGCCATCCCAGTGGCTGTTGGTGTTTTCTTTCCTTTAACAAAGCTCAAGTTGCCACCGTGGGTAGCTGGTGCTTGCATGGCTATGTCATATATAAGTGTTGTATGTTCTTCTCTGCTTCTAAAGAGATACCAGAAACCCAGACTTACTGCTATATTGGAAATAACTGTAGAATAGGAATAAGGTAAAAAATGGTAATAAAAAAAAAGGCATTGTCATGCTATAGTTGTGGAATAAGATCTCATTAGTTCTTAGTAAGATATAACTAGCGCATACTATATATTTGTTTCTTTCTAATTTTTAATTTTATTTTGAATGTGTAGGAAAATACCGGTGATGCAATTGGAAATGGTGGCCACAAATAAATTTGATTCATTAAAGTGAATGGTGAAGATCTTTTGAACAATTGTGATGTTTATTTTTTTTATTGATACTATCAACATGAATACATTTGGTTTTGTCGAGGTCTTTGCTAGTGAACTTCTTGAACCAACATTGCTTTATTACTATATAGATAGTACGCAAAGTATGTTTCTTTGTTGAAGTTTATTTCAAGTATATGCATTTGAGTTATTTTTATTCTGTTACTTATTATCTAATTTAATGCATGATATATATATATATATATATATATATATATATATATATATATATATATATATATATATATATATATATATATATATATATATATCTGAACAAAATTTGATGTAAACAAATATAATTTTTAATCACATAATTGTGGCTAATATAAATATATAAAAAAATTCCTTGTGGTGTAGACAAAATTGCGACGCTTAGAAAGTGTGGCTATATGGATTGTCAATATGGTGTTGTTAATGATAAATATTGCTCTGGAAGCCACGTTTTAAAAGTGTAATCTATAATGTGACAAAGATCACGCTTAGAAAGTGTAGCCTTATGTCATAAAAGCTTGGCTCTATGAGAAAATATAAGCGTGGACTTTGTACCTTATCGGCCACACTTTTAAAGCGTGGCTTCTAAGACAACACTTACAAAGCGTGCCCAATAGTCAAATGTTACGGTACTTTAGGTCACTCCCAAAAAGCGTTGCCTAGCCATAAAGTGTTGCCTTTGACCAAATGCTACACTTCTTTGCATCTTAGGCCACACTTCTCATGGCTGGTTGTAGGCCTAAAATGTTGATGTATGATACTTTTAGTGCATTGGAGTAATATAATGCTTTTAAATATAACTATTTTTCATCCCACGTAATTTTTGATTATTCTTGATAGTACATATTTAGATAATGGAGATTTATTGAAAAGTTTTAAAATTATTTTAATTCAAACAATGTGGAATGAATTTCAAATTTATCCTATACTTTTTTTTAATTATCGATAATAGTATCAAGTAAAAAGGTGTGAACTCGAAGCAATTATGTGATTTATGCGATTACCATCTATTGGATTACTCTTATTTAGAAAATTGCAAAAAAACTTTTCAATAATATTATGCTACATGTTAAGGAAAACAAATCATCTGGTGCAACATGTAATAGTCACATGATTGTGACTATTATTTTTGTTATATTTGACGAGTAGGATGATCATTTCGATGAAAACTATTTTTGATCTACTAATTTTAATCATTTTGATCTTCTTTGTAGGTTAAGACAATATTATTTTGAATTCAAGTATTATATTAATGTAATGACATTAATTGTTAGCATTTAAATGATTGCCATATGTTTATCATGTTAATTACTTTACAATGATTATATCATCTTGTAAATATTTGCTATTAAATTTAGTTAGTTGCTGTTTCACATAAATTTTTGACAAAATATTTATGTGCAGCGCACGTACATAGTAATAACTAATAACATGTGTATATATATATATATATATATATATATATAT
>MU765486.1:4234-22427 GCA_026770625.1 Nicotiana glauca | reverse complement strand
AGTTGGTATTAAAGAAAATATTTCCGTACCAAGATGAAGCCAAAGGGAAATTCTCTCCCAATTGGCAGGGTCCGTACATGGTCCATCGGGTTCTAACTGGAGGAGCCCTTATTCTCGCAGAAATGGACGGAGAAGTCTGGCCGAAGCCTATCAACTCAGACGCAGTGAAAAGATACTACATTTGATCACATGCTTTTCTTTCATGATGTAATTTGAACTACGCCTGACCTGATTCCCGTTTAAGAGGGGATACGTAGGCAGCCCTATGGGTTCGGTCATATCTTAATAAAAATTCCATCCCCCCTCGCAATTGGATCTGGGGCAGAATTTTGAGGAGGACCCTCAAAATTCCGAAGTAAATTTTTCAGTCTTTTCATCAGCACTAACCCAGTAAACTGGGGCAGAATTTTGAGGAGGGTCCTCAAAATTCTAGGATTGTTCCGCGTTCAGTTGTCCAGAATAGCCGTCAGCAGCGCCAACCCAGTAAACTGGGGCAGAATTTTGAGGAGGACCCTCAAAATTCCAGAGCAAGCAAGGTCGTCTCGTCTTGAACCACGTTGCAGTCGTTGGTTCATCCAAAATAAAATCATTTATATATATATATATATATGTACTCGCATTATATTTACTACGTCATACATAAGCATTATTTGCATCACCATTGTTTAGCAACACTACCCCGTGACACACGACGCCAAGAGCTAGAGGATACGAACTACCCTCCCCCCTACAAAACTCATAATTTTTCTTTGGGTACAGGAATTCAGGCCACGAATCAAAGTATATTTGCTCTTCTGAATCGAAACCCTCCAGAGGGTCACTATCCGAACTCAACACTCCCTAGCAGTCCTAATATCGCAAACCGTCTACCAGCTAAGAAAACTCACTACCATTCGTTCTTTTACATTCCATATTGCATAAGGCTACCTATCTGCCTTTCGAGAATAAGCTCTGTCTCCATCTGCATTTTGCATAAGGCTATTCTCTGCCTTCAGAGGTTAAGCTCTACCTCCATATTGCATAAGGCTACCTATCTGCCTTTTGGGACTAAGCTCTGTCCCCATCTTCATTTGCATAAGGCTATGCTCTGCCTTCCGAGGTTAAGCTCTACCACCACATTGAATAAGGCTACCTATCTGCCTTTCGAGACTAAGCTCTGTCCCCATCTGCATTTTGCATAAGGCTATTCTTTACCTTTCGAGGTTAAGATCTTCCTCCACATTGCATAAGGCTACCTATCTGCCTTTCGGGACTAAGCTCTGTCCCCATCTGCATTTTTGCATAAGGCTACTCGCTGCCTTCCGAGGTTAAGCTTTACCTCCATATTGCATAAGGCTATTATCTGCCTTTCGAGGCTAAGCTCTGTCTCCATCCGCACTTTGCATAAGGCTACTCTCTGCCTTCTGAGGTTAAGCTCTACCTCCATATTGCATGAGGCTCCTATCTTCCTTCCGAGACTAAGCATTGTCCCCGCCCTGCATGGCTGAAATATCACCGTCTTATTTCTTTTTTTTACTGGATAAAACATCGCCACCTGCATTTAAAATTCTCATTCGGCTGAAATATCGCCACCTGCTTTTAAATTCCCGCTCTGGCTGAAAGATCGCCACCCTTTGCATTAGTGAATTCCGATGGTTCGATTAGCTTCGGGGGATGATTTGTGACTTAGGAGTGTGATCGGAATTGATTTTGGAAGCTTGGTGTAGAATTAGGCTTGAATTGGCGAAGTTTGAATTTTGGCGAATTCTGGTTGATAGGTGAGATTTTGATCCGAGGGTCGGAATGGAATTCCAAGAGTTGCAGTAACTTCGTTAGGTGATTTTGGATATGTCTGCAAATTTTTAGGTCATTCGGACGTTTTTTGGTCAGTTTTTTTATTGAATGCANTATGGTGTAAAAACATGAATTAATCACGGAATTTCAAGGAATTAATGGGTAAAAATGGAGGTTAGGGCTTGAAACCCAAGAAGGTTTGAATTGATGATTTGATGGGTCAAATGGACTCCGATTCTTGTGTATTTTATATGTACGGACTCGTGGCGAGATGAGGATTCCGGTGATGTGAATTTCATAATTTTTCAAGAAGTGGGCCTGGGGCTCGGGTTTTGCCAACTTCGTGTTTTTGGGTGTTTTTCGAGTTCTTTCAATTGGGTTATGTTCCATTAGCCTATTGTAATGTATTAATTGTGGTTTTGACTAGATTCGACGCGCGAGGAGGCGGATTCGAGAGGAAAAGGCATAGCAGACTAGTTTTGTGGCCGGCTTGAGGTGAGTAATAGATGTTGATANATGTGTTGGTGTTTTTGGTTGAGGTCCCGGGGGCCTCAGGGTGATTTCGGATGGTTAAACGGAGGTTTTAGGCATTGTTGCAGGTCTGATGTCTTAGCCTTCTGGTATTTCCGCATCTGCGGAAATGGAGCCACTTAAGCGGTTCCGCAGATGCGGTGGGGGAGCCGCAGAAACGATCGTCAGTGGCCCAGGGGAGTTCTGTATAAGCGGAAGGTTGGATGCGTAAGCGGAGCTGCATAAGCGGTGCTTGGAATCGCATAAGCGGTCCCAGTGGTTTTAAGTGACACCGCATAAGTGGTCGATTTTGTCGCGTAAGCGGTACCGCGGGTGCAGTTAAAGGACCGCAGAAGGGGAAATCGGACCTGTGTTATAGTGAAANATGCTATATTGAGGTGAGACACGTACTCTACGGTGAGTGCGGGGTCGATTGTGATTGGGGACTATGGCTTAGTCCTGCCTAATGATGTTCGTACTGTGTTATTGGCTAGAAATTAGTTAACAAACCTGTTACTTGGGTGGTTATGGTTATATTTGGGCTGTATGCAGATTATTTGGATCCTGTAGGGATTATTATCACTGTTTCCATGATGTTTAGCATGCTTTCATGATATCAGTCCTAAGTTAGAAACTGTCTCGAAATGGCTAGTAAATTCTAAGGTTTAAGCACTTAATTTATAATTTCTGATAATTGGACATGAAAATGGTAAGTTTGACTGTGCCCGTGTGGCTTGCATGCATATAATTGGACTGATTGTGGATTAGACTGTACGCTGCAGTGAATGTTATGATGATATTGCGCTTGGGCTGTAGGAGTCCCTCCGGAGTCTGAACCCCCACAGTGAGCGCGGGTACCCAAATGGATCGGACTGTACACTGCAGCGGTCATGTGCATTGCATTGCATTCATACATCTATACCTGCCTGTGTTATCTGTCATTACTTGTTGTTATTACACTGTTAAATTTGTAGGAGTATTGATTATATCTTTACATTGTTATGTTTCGGGATTTCTTACTGTCAGTCATTATACATGTCTATTACCACTGAGTTGGAAGTACTCACTTTACTCTCTGCACCATGTGTGCAGATTCAGGTACCCCGGGAGTTTAGCTGAGCTTTTGCTGATTTCAGAGTTTATTCGGAGTTGTCGAGGTAGCTGCCTGACGTCCGCAGGATCCGTCTCCTACCCTATCCCTTTTTTTTTTTATCTTTTTGCAGCTTTTGAAACTATGTATTATTGGAGTCTTATTACACTATATTGTTAGAGGCTCTAGACTCATGACCCCCCCAGGTCTTTGGGAGTGTACTCAGCATTATCTTGATATTCGACTTATATCTATCTATAAATTAAAATTATTAGCTTTATTGTTGATAATGATATTCAAATGACTGGTTTTGAGCTTCATGCTCGGGTTGAGAGTGTAAATGGTCGGGCTTTCCTAGCAGTTGTGTTGGGCGCCATCACGACCGGGATTGGGGTCGTGACAATTTCATCCCATTAAGGATGCGGTAGCATGTGGCGATCTTTTAGTCGTGCAATGTAGCATGAGGCGATCTTTCAACCTATGAGATGCAGTGTGTGGTGATCTTTCAGCCATGCAGATGTAGTATGAGGCGATCTTTTAGCCATGTAGATGTAGTATGAGGAGATCTTCAGCCATGCAGGTGTAGTATGAGGCGGTCTTTCAGTCATGTAAATGTAGTGTGTGGTGATCATTCAGCCATACAGATGTAGTGTGTGGAGATCTTTCAGCAATGCAGATGTAGTATGAGGCGATCGTTTAGCCGTACAGATGCAGTATGAGGCGATCTTTCAGCCATGCAGATGCAGATGGAGACAACGTTTAGTCTCGGAAGGCAGAATGGTAGCCTTATGCAAAGATGCGAATGCGAATGGAGGTAGAGCTTGGCCTTGGAAGGCATAATAGTAGCCTTATGCAAATCGGAAGGCATAACAGTAGCCTTATGCAAAGATGTGAATGTAGATGGAGGTAGAGCTTAACCTCGGAAGGCAGAATGGTAGCCTTATGCAGATTGGAAGGCAGAATAGTAGCCTTATGCAAAGATGCGAATGTAGTGGGAGTTAGAGCTTAACCTCGGAAGGCAGAATAGTAGCCTTATGCAATACAGATACAGCTGGAGGTAGACCTTAACCTCGGAAGGCAGAATAGTAGATGCAAGAAAAATAAAAATAGCAAATGACAGTAGAGTTTTCTTAGCTGATAGCATATTGCGGCGTTGTGACTACTAGGAGCATTGTGACATACAGAGCATTACGAGTGTGTGCTAATAGCAAATGTTGGCAAGTGCAATGGTTCTGAGAATCGTATTCTTGGACAATGTTTGTTCCGCGGGCATACAATATGTTTGATGATTTTGCAGTCCTAGTGCCTGCATCCAAAGAAAAATCGTGGGTTTTGTAAAGGGGGAAGGTTAGCTAGCATCCCCGCTGGCTTTTCTTTACTCGTTCGGCTTTGATGTTGTGATACCATTTGTATCATTGGGGTAGCGTTGCTAAACAAAGCAGTTTCAACAATAGACATGCCTGATTTTGTAAAAGTATGACATAAATGTATAATAAATAAAAAATAGTCTTTAGATGAACCGATGGCTGTGACGTGGGTCGGGACACTGCAACCTCTCTTGCTATGGAATTTTGAGGGTCCTCCTCAAAATTTTGCCCCGGTTTGATGGGTTGACACTTCTAACTGTTGCTCGTGCGACGATCGGCTAAAATTACTTCAGAATTTTGAGGGTCCTCCTCAAAATTTTGCCCCAGTTTCCAATATCAAGGGGAAATAAATACTTTATTGAATAGTGACCGAACCCATAGGGCTGCCTGCATATCCCCTCTTAAATGGGAATCAGGTCAGGCGTAGTTCAATTTACATCATATGAGGAAAGCATAAAGATTACATAGTAACGCTTGACTGCATCTAAATTAATCGGCTTTGGCCAGACTTCTCTGTCCATTTATGCAAGTATGAGGGCCCCTCCTGTCAAAACCCGATGAACCATGTATGGGCCCTGCCAGTTAGGAGAGAACTTCCCTTTTGGCTTCATCTTGTAATAGTACACTCCCCACGGCGTAATGAAAGTCGTTTTCTCAGCATATCTGATGATAACCAGCAAAGCAATCTATGAATGACAGTAGCTCATGTTTGGTGTAATTTTCGATCAGGATGTGTATATTTGTAAAAGGGAAGTCGTCTTTCGGACTGGCCTGATTGAGATCCCGGTAGCCGACACAGACTCTGTACTTCCCATCTTTCTTCGGCACTGGCACAATGTTGGCTAACCATGTCAGGTATTCCACTATCCTGGGAACCTTTGTTTTGATCTGCTTGTTGACTTCTTCCTTGATTTTCAAACTCATATCAGGCTTGAACTTTCTGAGATTTTGCTTTATCGGTGGATACATTGGATCGGTTGGAAGTTTGTAAGTCACAATAGACGTACTCAGACTAGTCATGTCATCATACGACCAGGCGAATATGTCCCCATATTCTTTCAGAAATTCTGTATATTTTTCCTTCTCTGATGGTAATAGGTGAATGTTGATTCGTGTTTCCTTGACCTTTTTTGCATCTCCTAGGTTGACAACTTTGGTCTCGTCCAAGTTGGACTTAGGTCTGTTCTCAAAGATCTCAACTTCTTTGACAATCTCGTCAGGTATGTTATCTTTCTCTGAATCAATATCCATTTGTTGCGTTGTCTCATTACATGACACAGCCAGGTTAATCAAGATAGGTAATAGTAATTTTGTATTGGTAAAGTGAGGAGAGATAGCAATAACTATTAAATCATAGGAAAAATAAAACATGCTTTTGATAAATTTAATAACTATTTTCAACATCAAAGATCTTATTGCAGGAACTGAACATGCGAAAAAAAAATCATTTAGTAAAAAAAATGGTGAATGATGCTTGTTTTGGCCTTGCTACCCCGAGGCTCATCGGGATCTAGTTGTTCTGATGGTCCAATTCTTGAGATATGCCCCTCTGTTCACGGTTGTATCGAAGGGCCTTCCTCTCCCTCCTCCTCGAGAATGACACAACAGTCCATATCACTGTCTTCTAGAAACAAGTTCTTCATTGTTGCAAGCGCTTCTTCTTCATCTGACCCATAAATAAAGTCAACCTTTTTGAAAGTCTACTCCAGATGCGGTATTGGCTGCTCTAAAGGATAGTAAGGACCGCGCCATGGTGGCGACCAGTTGTTGAATTTTTCCCAGGTGTAATCATATCCCAAACCGAAGGTAGTGCCATGTTTCTTGAGTTTTATGGGCTAAGAGATTCCTTGGAGATTCTATCCGAGCCCTTTGCCAGGTTCGTACCCACTCCAATTTAGTATACTCTCTATTTTGTTATGCCATCATTTTGTCTTTGTCGACAGCATTGACTCATTCGATGTGGTGGTAAGTTTCTCCCGCTAGTTTCCTTCTTCCCTCGATTGTCGAAATAGTCTGGCGACTGTATATAGGGTTTCCACCGTCATTGTGAATGATCACTTCCTAGTGATTCCATTCAAACTGTACTATCTGATGCGACGTTGATGCTACGGCCCCAGCAGCATGAATCCATGGTCATCCTAGCAGTAAGTTGTAAGATGCTGGTACATCTATCACCTGGAAATCGATATCGAACTAGGTTGGTCCCATATGTAAGCATAGAATAATTTCACCGATAGTGAACCTCTGAGAACCATCGAAGGCTTTCACATTGATTGCTCCGTATTTTATCTCATGTAGCCCTTTACCTAACTTTTTCAGTGTTACCAGCGAACAGATGTTAAGACTAGAACCTCCATCGATCAGGATTGTGGTGATAAAATAATCTTCGCATTGCACGGTGATATGCAGTGCCTTGTTATGCCCCAGCCCTTTAGGTGGCAGCTCGTCCTCATGAAAGGTGATCTTGTAGCTTTCCAGATTAGCCATTTCCCCACCAGTGATGTTACTTGGTACGTATGCTTCACTTAACACCTTTAACAGAGCATTCTTGTGCGCCTCAAATTTCTGCAGCAAAGAGAGAATGGATATTTGTGCTAGCATCTTGTTTAAATGGTCTATGACCGAATATTCCTTAGCTTGTATCTTCCTCCAAAGGTCATCTGGACCTGTCTCAATGAGGGGCTGTCGATTGGAGACCTGCTTGCTTGATTCAACTAGGTGTTCAGGGGTATAGACCCTACCAGTTCTTGTCATACCCTGTGCTGTGACAGTTTCTTCAATCCTGAACTTCCTTTTTCTTCTCACCTCGGCAGTACAGTCCCAGGGTATAACATTTGTATAGAATGGTGGTGTGGTTGACATCGCCACTGGGATTGGTGTGGCTATCCTCACTCCGAACGGAACATGTGCCTTGGGTGGCAAGACTATAACCTCAAATGGTATGAGTATATTCGCCAGAGATGTAAATTCAACCTCAATTGGTGTTGGTGTCTTTACAGATGATGTTGCTTCAAACTCAAGTTGCATAGACATATTCACCTCAGCATCCTTAGATGGTTGAATATGGAGTACGATTCGATTGAGAGTAATTGTTGGTTTCTTTGGGTCATCACCTTCTATGATCAACCCGATTGATCCCTCGGGATCCCAGTCATCTTCTATTTCAATCATGTGGATACCTCCACCCTTATGGTCTGGCAGAGGGTTGTTGCGGATGTTTGGAGCGGGTTCTTTTACCAAAATGATCTTGTTATCAATCAAAGGTTGTATCTTGTCTTTCAAGGAACGACATTCATCAACGGTGTGCCCTTTCATGCCGGAGTGGTATACACAGGATTTTTTTGGGTTAACCCATTGAGAAGGATTCTCAGGGGTTGCAGCAGAAATGGGTGTGACATAACCAGCAGCTTTGAGTCCCTCATACAGTTGGTCAATGGGTTCAGCGATGGATGTATACTAGTTTGGAGGTCTGCGATCAAAATTTGGTCGAGGTCTAGGGAAGTTTTGGTGTGCAAGGGGTGATTGATAGTGATATGGTTGAGCATTATAGGTTTGGTAGACATGAGCGGGTTGGGAGTATCTGGGTGAAGCAGGTTGACATGTAGGAAGTGGAGATGACTGATAAGTTGGTGGAGGAGCTTGGTACGAGGGTGAGGGTGTTTAGTAATTTGGAGTTGGCTGATATATGAGTGGAGGTGTTGGGTAAGTTTGGTATTTGAGGAGAGACTTGGTCCTTTATACAATCATCATGGCCCCTATGTCCCTCTTCTTGGACACACTACCGGACTATAAGGCCTTATTTGTAGCTTGCAAGGCCTCGAAGTTTGTAACCATACCGCTTTTGATACCCTCTTAAATTCTTTCACCCAATTTGATAATGTTGGAGAACTTGTTGATCCCAATCATCATCACTCGTTCATAGTACTGTGGGTCTTGAGCCCGGACAAAGAACTTGTTCATTTGTTCCTTTTCTAAGGCAGGTCTGACCTTAGCAGCTTTGGACCTCCAGCGAGTAGCATACTCGTGAAACATCTCTATGGGCGTCTTCTTCAGATTCTGTATATAGAACACGAATGGTGAATTCTCCGTATTAAACCTGAATTTGTCCATAAAGTCATATGCCATGCCTACCCAGCTTGACCACTTCTTGGGATTTTGGCTTATGTACCAAGATAATAAATTTCCTTTCAAACTTCTCATGAACATATTCATGCGGATTCTCTTGTCTTTCCCTGCTCCAACCAACTTGTCATAGTATGTCCTCAGATGGACCCTTGGATCACCTGTACTATCAAACATTTCGAACTTAGGAGGTTTGTACCCCTCGGGCAATTTGACATCAGGCTGGATGAAAAGATCCTCATAGTTCAACCCTTCGATTCCTTTGCTTCCCTCAACGCCCTAAATTTGGCTGGTCGATTTCTTAAGTTCCTCAGCCAGGTTCTTAATAAGCAGATACTTTTCGTCAGACTCAAGTGTGCATGAGATAGGTTGGGTGGAGTGTGGCATGGTTTCCATGTAGATAGGATTGTTATGGTGGCCTGGTGTATGGGTCTGTAAATGGTCGTTTGTGGAGTTCTGAGGTTATGGGATGAGTAGTGGAGTGTTGTTTGGGGTATGACAGGTGTTTCATTGGTTCTTTGGTGGAGCAACGTGATGGTGTGGAGAGGGATGATTATGTTATTTTTGGGATATTTTGAGGAGGTGTGGTGTTTTGAGTGTTGAGGAAGTTGACATCTGCGGTGCTGAGGGAAAATGACAAGCTTGCTAGATTTCAAACCTGATCGAGCTCTTCCTTAAATTTCAACAGCTTCTGCTCAAGTTATTACGTGTTCTCGTTAGGGACCCGAATACCATGGACATCCGTGCCCTCAACCCGTTCAGTTGTGTTCTCCATCCTGATGTTGTTCAAATCTTCCATCTTGACTTTGTTCTTGCTTTTAGCAGGGCTAAGAGGAGGAGTGGGTGGAGAGCCCTTGGATCTCGTAGAATAAAATGACGATGCCAGAGTGCACAAACTAACCTTTGGGGAGGGGAATAACAAAAACAAAAACAAAAACAAAAGGTAACCAAGTTAGTGAGGATCATAAAAAGTATTGCAATATTTAAACACATAGTGCAGGATTGCAGAGTGTGTCCTAATTTGGAAACCTCGTTGTGCCCAAGGTAGGCCTAGCGACAAATAGATTTGGAGAACTTTTAATGTTAAATGCCTCATTTTATTGATAAAAAATAGATGAATCCCAATATGACACTAAATAAATAAGAAATAAAAGTCACTAATGGCCATTGGCCTTATTACATAAAGCGAAAAAGATAAACTCCTATCTACTTGGTCGCAGAAGGACCTTCCCCACATTCGGCATCCTTGGCTCTGTCAAACAGCTTCCCCAACTCATGAAGTCCCAGCAATAAGTATGCTTTAGCTAGATGTCCACCTTCGGGCCCTTCAGCCTTTTGACAGTCTTCAACCCTTTTGATATTTCTGACGAGGGTTTTGTCACTACAATGTAAATCTCTCCACCAACTTAGAAATCTTGGGTGGATGTTGGTGACCATGCTAAATCTGGGGACTTTGTGCCTCATATTTTAGCAAGACAAATATGGTTAGGCCCTTACCCCCACCAGACTAAGCTTTTTAATATTTAGCATGAAGCATTTAATTCTCCAAATAAATGCACAGAACGTGATGATGTCCGTTTGGGTTTTAGGGAAACCCAATGGACTTTGGACAAGGCTATCTTAAAGGATCATTATGTGGACAATATAACCGACCCGGCTTGGTTTGACCATGATGCATGCACAATTTAATAGAATAAGGTTTCTATGGGGTTTTAGACTAGTACCCCTGAGCGGATAACTCAAGGGAGAAGGCACGGAACTGTCGACCGCACCGTTGATCGACTGGTTTTACCGCAAATATGCCTTTCGAATATATGGGTAATGATACAGGAAGAGCGCAACCACTCATCAAGAGTTGCTATAGTATTTGTTCGGCACGAGTGGAGTATGATGTTAAGAATGATTATGTAATAATTAAAGCATGTTGACATGTATTTGCACGTTAAGAAAGCAATAAATACAATAGTTTTATAATTTAAAGCAGCAATGAAGGAAGGAAACAAGAAAGATATGTCAGTTTCGCTTTTGAAAAGAAATTAAACGTTTTAAAGGAATTAAAGAAGTAATTGCACATAAAGGGGGGGGGGGGGTACAAATTCACAAGAACAATCTGAAATGGTAAAAGCCTAAAAACAAAATCCCCAGCAGAGTCGCCATGTTGTCGCGCCCCCTTTTTTCCCTCCGTGGAGAGCACTCCACGTTTCGACATTCATGGAGGTGTAATGACTCATTTCCTTTTGGGAATTGGGTTTTTGAAAAGTCGCCACCTAATAATTTTTAAGGTGCGTTAGGGCACCTATAAGGTTTATCTATAACTACGTTTGATAACTAGAGATAGGGTAAGGGTTTGAAATTATCCTATGGGGAAGGTGTTAGGCAACCCTCAGGATCCACTAGTGTGGTTCCCGGCCAGAAAGTTTTTGTGAATTTGTACAATTAGAAAATAGATAAGTGGGGCTCAAATAATAGGGGATTTAAGTTTAAACACACAAGTATAAGAAAAATGACTAATGAAGAAGCTAGGTTTTGAAAAAGATTACAAGTTAAGCGTATTTACGAATATAAAGGGATATCCTAGGTTTGTTTATAATATGGATCACACCAGTACAATGCCCTGTAATCACTCGTTAGAAAGGGGCTACAAGTGGCATTAGCGCACCGGTCATCATATCCATATCTAACCTTTCCCACCCGTGAAGGTAACTAAAGCGAGGGTTGGTCTCGAACCCTATTGCATGCTGTTACCCGTCCCTTCCTATTAGTCCCGGAGGTTAGGACTCCTATCCTAAAAGAAGGAGGTCCTAGGCAGACCCTCAGGTTTAAAGGCAAAATACTAAGGCGACATACAAAACAGGTAGGACTGCATTTAAAAGGGGAAAACACATAAAACGAATAGAAGGTTCAGATATACCTCCACAGATAATGCATATAGACAGCATGTCTTATACATAATTAAGGTCTGAATTTAAAATCTTAAATCAATATGTTTGAGTGATAACATCAGAACCAGATTTATCACATGACTCAGAAAACAAGTCTGAATCTAGTTTTGTCTATTGAGTTTAACAGTTGATAGTTAAACAAAGGCAGTTCCAGTGTTATTAAAGTTATTACCTAAGGCTTGCCTAGGCATAAAGCGATATGCAATAGTTGTCCCAAGTTATTAAGAACAGTTTGGAGATTATTCCTTCCCTAAAACATGTTACTATAGCTGCAGAGATGGTCACCAATTTTATTCAGAAGCATCACAATGTGCAAATTATTACTTTACTACCTTTTTCATGAATTAGTAATTAACTACGCATTTTAAGCAAAATGTAAAAAGGGTCATAGAACATGGTATCTAGTATGCAAATTGTAGGGTTGTGGTTAACAGAATCACTAAGGCATGATTTCTAAATGTACATAAAAGTTGCAGGATTTTTGAAGTAACAGCTTTTATACTAGTGTTGTTATTGCCCTAGGAGCAGGATTTCTAAGCGATAGATATAAAGCATAGACTAATGAGTGAAGTGCTGAAGTGAGAAAAAAATATCCGAAGAGCATGATTTCTAATGAATAATGAATCCTAAACATGGTTTCTATTGAACAATTATGAATATAAACCTAATGACATGCTTTCTACCCTTTAACAACTATAGCATGCATATTTTCCCATCCTTTTTCACTAGAAACCCCAATACTTGTTTACAAATTATTATAGGCCATGTGATTGAATTACATAAGCGAAAATTAAAAAAAAAAGAAGTTACAACTATAGGAAGCCTGATTCTGACTTCCTCTCTGAGTTTTGTAATAAACCACCTTAAATTCTAATATTGTTCCATAGCTTTCCCTCGTACCTAGGTGTACCAGAGCTCCCTAAGGACCTCAAGGGATCCCGGGCAGTGCTCACACCCATATCGCCTAACCAAGAGTACGTGCAGCATGGAAGGGCCAGCTTTCAAGTGTCCAAGCTCAGAGGGAGCTCAAGGGTCCCAAGGCAAGTCTCACATAAGAGAGGCAGAACCTAATGATCTAAGAGTGCATGAGAGAGTGCTGGGAATAACTATTTAAAAATAGCATGTTTGAAATAAGTCTTTAGAACAACAAAAGAGTTTTGAAAGGGAGCAAGGGATAGGCGCAACAAAACCACAGAACAAGTTCAGGGAGGAGTACATGCTTTAGTAGTTACAAACATGGGAGTAGGGGTTGGGGACATAGAAGACCCAAAACAGAAACACATAATTAGTCATGAATCAAGCACATTAGAAGACATTCTAGTTGAGGGACATAAGAAGAACAGGTAAACATACTAGTTACATTTGAACAAAAGAGGGAAAAATTTTAAGTATGTTGTATAGATCAGTAAACAAAAGTGCAACAGGATGAGCCATTAAGTCAATACAAAAAGAGACAGTGATTGACAACAAAGGAACACATAGATTTGAATTTCAGAATTTAAACTACGGACATACCAGTTGATGAAGCAAAGTGCAGGAAAAGCAAAGTAAAGCAATCAGAATTCCACAGTCTAGCCTTAGCTTTCAGCCGACTAGACAAGGTGGTAGCACAAGTAGTAGTAGAGAAAGAGAGAGTTTGAGTGTGTAAATGTGTGTGCCGAACTAAATGGTTCATGTGTTTAGAGAAGAGAGGATAAGGTATTTGTAGCTTTGAAAACGAGTAGAAAATAAGGTAATAAGTAAAGATTTAACACAAATATGGAAATAGTCACAATCAGAATCCCATTAATACAAGTACTTCCCTTTAATCAAGGAATTTCTACTTAAAGGATACTAACATGGATAATTAGGTAAAGAAAATCAATTTGAGGAAGATTGATTTCTGACCATATAAGAGATAGTAAGAATATAGAGTATACAATTGAGTCTAAGTATATAAGGTACTTAATTTTGGGAAAGAAGCCAGTAGGGGTGAAACATCACAACAAATAAAGGAATGGGAATCAATCAACTCAATCAAACGAGTAAAATTAGTGGTTTATAAGAAAACCTTTGCAATCAATCATAACTTGAGGAAATCAAGATCAATCAAGAAGGACTCATGATTCTGCAATTCAAAATACAAATAGAAAAGAATGAACAGACGTATCAGACATGTAGGGTCAAACATATTGACAAAAAGAAGCAACTAGATAAATACAAATATACAGAAGTGACGTGAGTAGGCTAGGGACAACTCGAAGTATGGTAATCAACAAAGTCAAGTAGTCAGGGCTAACACATAGAAACGAGTAAAGAGAGTATTCAAAAACTCACAGTAACAAGTGAGGAAAATTTTAGAAAATTAGGGTTTTAACAAAGTTGAGTTGAAAAGCAGTGAACACTCAGAATCTTTCAAGACAGAAAAAGGATCTAACAATAAAGAACCCAATCAAACAGGCATATAAACAAAATAACAAGGACAACTCCAGGACCCTGGATAAAACCAAAGATACTTAGGATTTTCAACGTGATGAACCATGTAGGAGAAACATAAGCAAACTGTTTAAACATAGTAAAATCATAAGACAAAATTGATAATCGGAGAAGAGATCTTTTAAAAGAGGTTAAGAAAACCCTAATCATTGAAGATGAAGAGTTGCTTTGAAAAAATCAAAAACCTTTAAGGAAAACACTTAAGAGGTTCATAACATATATAGATCTAGGATAGATCTGAAAGAAAATCGGAAAGCCTTTAAAGTTAGGGTTTTGGAGAACCTAGAAAATGAGAAAGACTTCAAAAAGTTACCGATCTAGCCGGAAAAGCCATGGATGGCCGGAAAAGACCATGGATAGAAGTTGAGCAAAAACAGGACTAGATCTCTTTGAGATCTTTCCATGAAATCACGAAAACAGGCAACCAGGAGACATAGAATACCGGTACACCTCTCAAACAGCTATAGGAATCCATGGATTGGGTAAGGATCGAAGGGAATCAGGATTAGTTTGGGCGGTGACAACTAGGGTTTGACTGAGGTTGCAGAGTGAGTTGGAGAGGAAAGGGATTCAAGGGCGGTGGGTTGGTAGGAAATAAAACATAATTAAACCTTAAAATGGCTAATATTGCAATTATGTGAAATTTAGCTTTAAAAATATTAAATATAATTATTAAAATATGTAAGAATTACCTTAGCCATATTTTGGCATAAATATAAAAATTCAATAGAAGAATTCTCAAGATAATCATCTTGGAAATAATTATTGGGGATTTTATGGATAAAAGGGGAAAAATAAATCAATTTAAACCTTTAAAAATTATGAAAAAAATAATAAAGCCCTTAGAAATTCTTATGTATGCAGATATTCTATTTTGAAGTTATTTTTCATATTGAAAATATATAGGGAAAAATTAGGTATCAACTCCGGGGATGCTGCCCGACAGGGATATTGATTTCTATTTTGATTTGGCTCTGGGCACTCAACCCATTTCTATTCTGCCATATTGTATGGCCCTGCTAGAGTTGAAGAAATTAAAGGAGCAGCTGCAAGATTTGTTTGACAATGGATTCATTAGACCTAGTGCCTCGCTCTAGGGTGAGCCCATATTGTTCGTAAAGAATACTGATGGGTCGATGAGGATTTGTATAGACTATCGGTAGTTGATCAAAGTCACTATCAAAAACAAGTATTTGTTAAGGATTGATGACTTATTCGATCAGCTTCAGGGTGCCAAAGTGTTTTCAAAGATTAATTTGAGGTCTGGCTACCATCACTTGACGATTAGGGCATTTGATGTCCCTATGACGGCTTTTCAAACTCGGTATGAACATTATGAGTTACTAATGATGTCATTTGGGTTGACAAATGTCCCAGCTGCATTAATGGGTTTGATGAATCGGTGTTCAAACCCGATTTGGATTACTTTGTGATCGTATTTATTAGTGATATCTTGATCTACTCCCGCAGTCGAGAGGAGCATGAGAAACATTTTTGAATTGTACTTCAAACTCTAAGAGATAGCCAATTATATGCCAAGTTCTTAAAGTGTGAGTTTTGTCTAGACTTAGTCTCTTTTTTGGGTCATGTTGTATCGGCGAAGAGCATAAAGGTGTAATAAGAAGATTGAGGCTATTTAGAACTGGCCTAGACCTACTTCAGCTACAGAGATACAGAGTTTCTTAGGTTTGGCAAGTTATTACTGCCGGTTTGTGGAGGGATTTTCATCTGTAGCAGCCCCATTAACCAGATTGTTCCCCATTTAAATAGTCAGACGAGTGTGAGTTGAGCTTTCAGAATCTCAAGACTGCTTTAACTATGGTGCCAATATTAGTGTTGCAGACAAGTTCAGGATCTTACATGGTGTATTGTGATGCATCACGTATTGGATATGTGTTGTGCCAGTTGAAGGTTCATGAGAAGAATTACCATGTTAATGACTTAGAGTTGGCAGCCATTGTGCATGCATTGAATATTTGGAGGCACTATCTTTACAACGTGTCATGCGAGGTTTTCACGGTTCATCGAAGTCTACAGTACTTGTTCAAACAAATGGATCTCAATTTGAGGCAGATGAGATGGTTGGAGCTGTTGAAGGACTATGATATCACCATTTTATATCATCCCGGGAATGCCAGTGTGGTGGCCGATGCCTTGAGAAAAAGGCAGTGAGCATAGGCAGCCTTATGTATATTCTAGTTGGTGAGAGACCGCTTGCAGCAGATGTTCAAGCTTTAGCCAATTAGTTCGTGAGGTTAGACGTTTCAAAGCCCAGTTATGTTCTAGCTTGTACAAGCACTCGATCTTCTTTGTATGAGTGCATCCGAGAGCGGCAGTATGATGACCCTCATTTTTTGTCCTTAGGGATACGGTATGTCACGGTGGTGCTAAGCAGATACTATTGGAGATGATGGGGTTTTGAGGATGTAGGGTCGTATTTGTGTGCCCAATATGGATGGGCTTTGTGCGTTGATTCTTCAGGAGGCCCTCAGTTCTCTGTATTCTATTCATCTAGGCGTTGCCAAGTTGTATCAGGACTTGTAGCAGCATTATCGGTGAAGAGGATATAGTTGCATATGTAGCCCGCTATCTAAATTGCTAGCAAGTAAAGTACGAGCATCAGAGACCTGGTTGCTTGCTTTAGAAGTTAGAGATTTCTGAGTGGAAGTGGGAGCGTATCACTATAGATTTTGTTGTTAGACTCCCGCAGACACAGAGGAAGTTCGACGCGGTATGGGTCATTGTGGAAAGGCTTACCAAGTCAGCACATTTTATTCCTGTGGCAGTTACCTATTCTTCAAAGCGGTTGGCTGAGATCTACATCCGCGAGATTGTTCGCCTTCATGGTGTGCCCATAACTATCTTTTTTGTTTGAGGTACGCAGTTCACCTTGCATTTCTGGAGGGCGTTACACGTGATTTGGTCTTGCAGGTTCAGCTGAGCACCATATTTTATCCCCAGACGGACGGACAGTCCAATTCAGATATCGGAGGATATGCTCCGTCCTTGTGTTATAGATTTCGGGGATTCTTGGGATTAGTTCTTACCACTTACAGAGTTTGCCTACAACAACAGCTACCAGTCGAGCATTCAGATGGGTCCTTATGAGGCATTATATGGGAGGCGGTGTTGATCTGCAGTTGGATGGTTCGAGCTGGGGGAGGCTCGATTGTTGGTTACAAATTTGGTACAGGATGCCTTGGACAAGGATAAGATTATTCAGAATCGACTTCACACGGCACAATCTAGGCAAAAGAGTTATGCCGATCGTAGGATTTGTGATGTTGCATTCATGGTTGGAGAGAGATTATTGCTCCGGGTTTCACCCATGAACGGTGTGATGAGGTTCCTAAAGAAGGGCAAGTTGAGCCCTAGGTATATCGGGCCCTTTGAGATTCTTCAAAAATTGGGTGAGGTGGCTTATAAGCTCGCATAACATTTCATCTGGTATTCCATATGTCCATGCTTCGAAAGTATCACGGCGATCCTTCCCATGTGTTAGATTTTAGTTCAGTCCAGTTGGACAAGGATATGACTTATGAGGAGAAACCGGTGGCTATTCTAGCCCGGTAGGTCCAACAGTTGGAGTCTAAGAGTTATCCTTCAGTTCGAGTGCAGTAGAGAGGTCAGACGGTGAAGGCAGCCACTTCGGACTCCGAATCGGACATGCGGAGTAGATATCTTCACCTTTCACCGGTCCAAGTACTTTTCTATGTCCTTTCTGTCACACCTCCTTTCGGCTCACCCCGACCCCGAGGGGCAAAAGCGGGCGAACGGGGAGTTTTTCCAATTAAAGTGACAATATTCGAGACGGGATTATTTTGTTTATTTCAGAGTCGCCACTTGGAATAAATTAAGGGTGTCCCAAGTCACCGATTTATTTAAATCCCGAATCGAGGAAATTTCGACTTTCC
>MU765484.1:0-11471 GCA_026770625.1 Nicotiana glauca | reverse complement strand
GTCAAGTTAGGCTTTTGAATCACTCAATTTGACCTTATAATGAATGAGATATGTAGGTTTTAATATTTGCAAATAGTGCAGATTTTTAAATACGCTGCTAGTGGCAATTTCGTAATTACTCTGAAAAAAATCTGGCAACCTAATTTTTAGTAAAATGACCATAAAATCCTCATACGATGTCCAACTTCGATGATTCTTTTTGCTAGGGGTCCGTAATTATGATACAGATCTAATGCTTCAATATAAAACGAAATTGGAGCTCATTTGTTTAATATGATATCATTTAGGCTTGAAGAAACGGCATCAAAATATAAGAAAAACAAGCGCAACACAACGCAAACCTATCCGAAACTCACCCGAGGCCCTAGGAACTTCAACCAATATTTTTTACAAGTCACATATCACTACCCGAACATAGTCGAACCTCTGGAACACCCAAAACAATACCAAAATACCAAATCAACCTTGAATTCAAGCTTACGAACTTCTAAATTTTCAACTTTCGCCAATTCAAGCCTAATTCTACAACTGACCTCCAAATTACATTTTGGACACACTCCTAAGTCTAAAATCATCCAACGAAGCTAACTGAATCATAAAAAGTCAAATCTGAATTTGCTTACTCATAAGTCAATTTTCGGTTGACTTTTCTAACTTAACTTTCTAACTAAGAGACTAAGTGTTCATTTAACTCCAAAACTACTTTGAACCCAAACATACCAACTCGATACAACTCAACACAACTGAACAACACATAATTAAGAATAGATGAGGGAAATAAGGCTATAATTCTTAGCACGAATGACCGGGTCGTTACATCCTCCCCCTCTTAAATAAATGTTCGTCCTCGAATGAGTCTAAAATCATACCTGGAGTCTCAAATAGGTGAAACCTTTAGCAATACCTTCTCGTCACATTCAAATCATATGAAATCGTCTCGCGATCACATCATACTCATCACGTATCCCTCCAACCACCATATCTATTAATAGGGATACTACCAGACATATAAGTCCACAAGCACGCGCTCACACAATCAATACCCCAGTGCTCAATCTACAGTCAAAACCCGGCATCAAGTTCTCCAGGCTGACCCAACATCAACACACAAATCACATCTCGTACCTCATCTAGGGAATCACAATCCATCGATGCACAACTGATACCGAGCGCTCATGTGCGCGTACGAATGCGTGGAAGGAAGTCAAAGAGTTATACTTCAGGCTGAATCAATATCGCACGATAAGAATTCAAGAAGTTGAAGTTTTCCTAAAGGTTCTATATCATCTCAAAGATAAGTACAAATGTCTCCGTACCGATCCGCAAGACTCTACTAAACCCGCTCATGACTCGTGAGACCTATGTAACCTAGGCTCTGATACCAACTTGTCACGACCCAAAATCTAACCCTGGTCGTGATGGCGCCTATCATGTTACAAGGCAAGCCTATTTCCCAAAATATTACTACTAAACCGATTATAAGAAATTAATAAAATATTTCTAATAATTTAATTCTTGATAAACTAAATCAACTCTAAATATAAATAATATAAAATATGAAAACGAGCCCCAAACATCGGGGTGTCACTAATTCATGAGAATCTAAAACTATAAACTAAGATATATAAACTATCTAACTATCCAAAACAAGAAATGACAAGAGGAGTAACAAGGTCCTGCGGACGCTGGCAGCTACCTTGCTGTCTCCAATTAAAGCCGGCCTGAACTCAACGATCGCCGCGCTCTAACTCACCTGGATCTGCACATAAAGTGCAGGGTGTAGTATGATTACAACCACCACAGTAGTAACAGAAATAACCAAGGAACTGAGCAGTAGTGACGAGCTGCGTAAAATAGTCCAATTATTTATTTTTCACAATTTTAAAAATAACAGGAATAAACAGATAAATTCCATAACTCAGTAAAAGCCACAAAGAAATTTAACAGATAAATGCAACAACAGCGAAAATAAATGCAACCTCACAACAATGTCACTCCATCACTCAGCAATCAACACTCAATATACTCAACACTCTGCGCTCACTAGGGGTGTGTACAGACTCCGTAGGGGCTCCTAAAGCCCAAGCGCTAAGCACGGACAACTCACGTGCTACCATATCAATACCTGGATCCGCACGGTCAACTCACGTACTGCGTGGACAACTCACGCACTATAGTAGAAAAACGTAGACCCGCACGGTCAACTCACGTTCTATGCAGACAACTAACATGCTATGGTATTAATATCCTCACAATCGGACTATCATATCAACACCTGGATCCGTACGGTCAACTCACGTGCTACTCACGCGCTATGATATAAATACTTGGACCCACATGGTCAACTCACGTGCTACACGGATAACTCACGCGTTATGGTATTAATATCCTCACAATCAGCCCATCGGTCTCACTCAATCATATACCTCACTAGCCTCACTATCATCAACAAATAAGGGGACACATCCCACATCAAGTATCACAGCATATTAGCTAATAATAGATACTAAGGTAAACATGTAGAATAATTTCTATGACTAAGTAAAAATAATGTGAGAATGAATAAAGCCCAAGCATGATCTCTACCATGAAGGCAAATAAGTTCAACAATAAGTAATCACATAACTACAGATAATAGCTATTAGGCCTCACGGGACGGACCAAGTCTCAATCCATCGAGGTATACACCCATGCGCCCGTCACCTAGTGTAGGTATCACTTCCAAACAATCACATGATATCAATTTCTCCGGGGTTATACCCTCAAATCCATAGTTAAAACTGTTATTTACCTCAATCGCGTAAAATCCTACTTCGGGATACCCTCGTCCCTGGACTCAATCTCCAAAAGCTCTGAATCTAACTATAATCAAATTAATAAACATGTGCTAAAGAATCGAATTCCACAATAAAAACTACAAAATATACCAAAAATCCGAAATCGGCCAAACCCGGCCCGGGCCCTACATCTTGGAATCAGTAAAAAATGGCAGAATAATAACCCTCGTCCTCTCCCGAGTCTAACCGTGTAAAATTTGTCAAAATTGAACTTCGTTTGATCCCTCAAATCCTCACTTAACACTCTCCAAAACTCAAACCCTATTACCTCAATTTCACTTTGAAATCATCAACCAAATCTCAAAATCAAAGATAGATTCAATATATATAACCAAAACCGAGTAGAAACCACTTACCCCAATCCATATGATAAAAATCGCCTCCAAAATTACCCAAATCTGAGCTCCCCAACTCAAAATATGACCGAATAAACAAACCATTATTTTGTATATTTTTCTGCCAATATTCTGCCTCGTTTCTTATACCAAATGATCCTGAAACTAGTATTTTATGCCTTTAATGGATTCCTTGTGAAATTCTAGTTAAGTTAGGCTTTTGAATCACTCAATTTGACATTATAATGAATGAGATATGTAGGTTTTAATATTTGCAAATAGTGCAGATTTTTAAATAAGCTGCTAGTGGCAATTTCGTAATTATTTTGAAAAATTCTAGCAACCTAATTTTTAGTAAAATGAGCATAAAATTCTCATACAATGTCCAAATTCGATGATTCTTTTTGCTAGGGGTCTGTAATTATGATACATATCTAATGCTTCAATATAAAACGAAATTGGAGCTCATTTGTTCAATATGATATCATTTAGGCTTGAAGAAACGACATCAAAACATAAGAAAAACGAGCGCAACACAACGCAAACCTATCCGAAACTCACCCGAGGCCCTAGGAACTTCAACTAATATTTTCCACAAGTCACCTATCGCTACCCGAACTTAGTCGAACCTCCGAAACACCCAAACAACACCAAAAGACCAAATCAACCTCGAATTTAAGCTTATGAACTTCTAAACTTTCAACTTTCGCCAATTCAAGCCTAATTCTACCACAGACCTCCAAATTATATTTTGGACACACTCCTAAGTCTAAAATTACCCAACGAAGCTAACCGAATCATAAAAATTCAAATCCGAATTCATTTACTCATAAATCAATTTTCGGTTGACTTTTCTAACTTAGCTTTCTAACTAAGAGACTAAGTGTTCATTTCACTCCAAAACTACTTCAACCCCAAACATACCAACTCGATACAACTAAACACAGCTGAACACCACATAATTAAGCGTAGATGAGGGAAATGAGGCTATAATTCTCAGCACGAACGACTGGGTCGTTACACGTGCCGAGTGAGCGACGATGACGACAGCGCGAGGCTTGCCCTCTTCTCAACTCTTTAAGAGCTAGAAGAATAGCAATTGCTTATATACCCATAAAAACCTCTTTCTCTTCCAATATGGGACAATGTCCATTTACCAAGGGGGGAAACTTAAAGTTTCACTCAAAAAATTCATTTTCCTCCATTTCCCATTCACCCTCTTTAAAGTATTTAATATATTAATTAAATATATAAAAACCCCAACAATCCCCTACATGAATGGGGAATGGATATATCACAGAAGTATGCATGAAAAACTATGTGATTCGGAAGTAAGGATTAATTGCATCTGGATAAGTAGGTTTCCCTTTAAACTTTTCGTAGTGAACTTATGTCGGATATACTCGATCAATCGGTAGATTTGATATCTTTGAACCGTCGAGCTTTGGTGTATACCTAGACAACCACAAGTCACACAACCAACCCTTAACCGTCTTTGGTTCTCATCGTTGTGTTCGTTTCAGCCATGAACACCGCGTAGTTTCATAAGTGCGTAGAGAACTGGCTTATGAAGTTCTCCTTGAAGCGGCTAACACTTCACACTTACATAGGTGATTCCTAAACGTGTCATCCCATAGATACACTATTTGATATATCCCGTATCAAATTTAGAAAACATTAAAAAGCCTTAATGCTTTATCCTTGGTACTAAACATTGTCTCATCACGATAATGGACCAAAAGTTTATTTGACAATATTGAACCGTCATTAATGACTTTGTTTGATCTCCTTGAACCTAGATCTTGGGATCTCCAGTCTTCTAGGTAGATTTACCGCCACTATGACTTGTTATTGGCCACAGTCCCATTCCCCTTGATGATTTCTCAAGTACCTCTCTAGTTAGGCCTTTTGTAAGTGGATCTGACACATTATCACTTGACTTTACATAGTCAATCGTTATAATTCTTCTAAAGAGTAATTGTCTAACAGTTTTATGTCTTCGTCGTATATGACGAGATTTACCGTTGTACATAACGCTCCCAGCCCTTCCAATTGCCGCTTGACTATTACAACGTATGCATATTGGTGCCAACAGTTTGGGCCAAAATGGAATATCTTCCAAGAAATTCTGGTGCTATTCAGTTTCTTTATCGACTTCATCCAAGGCTATGAACTCAGCTTCCATTGTAGAGCGGGAAATACAACTTTGTTTGGACGACTTCGAGGTTACTGCTCCTCTACCAGTGGTGAATACATATCCACTTGTGGACTTGGAATCAGTTGATCCGGTGATCCAATTTGCATCACAGTATCTCTCAGTTACCGTAGGATATTTACTGTAGTGCAAAGCAAAGTCCTGGATATGTATTAAATACCTCGAAACTCGTTTCGTGGTCACCCAATGAGATTACCTGGATTGCTCGTATATCGACTCAATTTACTTATAGCACAAGCTATATCTGGTCGTGTACAATTCATGATATACATTAAGCAACCCAACACACGAGCATAATCCAACTGTGATATGCTTTGGCCTTTGTTCTTTGCTAATGCAAGATTCACGTCAATTGGAGTCTTTGCAACTTTAAAGCCCGAGTCCTTGAATTTTTCAAGTACTGTCTTAATATAATGAGATTGTGACAGCGCCATACCTTGAGAAGGCTTATGGATCTTAATTCCTAGACTTAAATCAGCAACTCCCAAGTCTTTCATATCAAACTTGCTAGTTAGCATACGCTTAGTAGCATTTATGTTGGCAATGTCATTACTCATTATGAGCATATCATCCACATATAAGCAAGCAATGACTATGTGATTTGGAATATTTTTATTGTACACACATTTATCACATTCATTTATCTTAAATCCATTTGACAACATTGTTTGGTCAAATTTTGCATGCCATTATTTGGGTGCTTATTTTAGTCTGTAAAGGGACTTAACAAGTCTACAGATCTTTTTTCTATACATAGAACCAAAAACCCTTCAGGTTATTCCATGTATATTTCTTCCTCCAACTCTCCATTTAAGAAGGTCGTCTTAACATCCATTTGATGAATTTCAATACCATAAACTGCAACTAACACTACTATGGACGTAATTCTTGTAACTGGAGAGTATGTATCAAAATAGTCAAGACCTTCTCGTTGTATATACCCTTTGACCACAAGTCTTACCTTATATTTTTCAATAGTGCCATCATCTTTCATTTTCCTCTTAAATATCCATTTAGAACCCAACGGTTTATTTCCGGGAGTAAGATCAACCAATTCCCATGTATAGTTGTTCAATATGCATTCTATTTCACTATTGATTGCCTCTTTCTATAACAATGATTCCGAATAAGACATAGCTTCTTTAAATGTTTGATGCTCATTTTCCAATGAGAAAGTCACAAAATCTGGTCCAAATAAAGTTGACGTTCGTTGACGTTTACTACGTCTTGGATCCTCATGGTTAAGTGTAATTTCTTTTGTTTCTTCCCGAGGTCGTTTAGATCCTTCACCAACCAACTTGCATTCCTTTTTATACGGATATATATTTTCAAAGAACTCAGCACTATTTGATTCTATAACAATATTATTATGAATGTCGGGATTTTCTGATTAATGAACCAGAAATCGATATGCTTTACTATTAGTTGCATATCCTTTGAAAAGACAATCAAAGATTTTCGGTCCTATTTTTTGCCCTTTTGGATTTAGGAACTTGCACTTTGGCCACACACCCCCACACTTTAAAATAATTCAAGTTGGGATTCATTCCTTACCATTTTTCATATGGAATGGATTGTGTTTTGCTATGGGGTACTCGATTTAGTATTCGGCTAGCCGTAAGAACGGCTTCCCCCCATAAGTTCTGTGGCAAACCAAAACTTATCAATAACGCATTCATCATCTCTTTTAATGAACGATTCTTTCTTTTTGCAATCCCATTGGATTGGGACGTGTAAGGGGCCTTTGTTTGATGATAATTCCGTATGATAAACATATTTTTTTCAAAAGGAGATTCATATTCACCACCCCTATCACTTCTTATCATTTTGATATTCTTGTTAAGTTGCGTTTCAACTTCATTTTTGTATTGCTTGAATGCGTCTATTGTTTTATCTTTACTATTAAATAAGTAAACATAGCAATATCGAGTACTATCGTCAATTAAAGTTATGAAATACTTCTCTCCACCGTGAGATGGTATTGACTTCATGTCACAAATATCTGTATGAATTAAGTCTAAAGGATTTGAATTCCTTTCAACTGACTTATAAGGATGTTTAACATACTTAGATTCCACACATACTTGACATTTTGATTTGTCACATTCAAACTTGGGCAATGCTTCCAAATTAATCATTTTCCGTAAGATTTTATAATTGACATGACCCCAACATATATGTCATAATTCATTTGACTCGAGTAAGTAAAATGAAGCTGAAATTTTATTATTATTTTCAACAACCATTACATTCAGCTTGAAAAGGCCCTCAGTGAGGTAACCTTTTCCTACAAACATTTCATTATTACTTATTACAACCTTATCGGAAACAAAAATACATTTAAAATCATTCTTAACAAGAAGTCCAGTAGAGACTAATTTCTTCATAATCTCGGGAACATAGAGGACGTTGTTCAAAGTCACCACTTTGCCGGAAGTCATTTTGAGAAATATCTTCCACATCCTTCAATCTAGGCATTTGAAGCATTTTCCAAAGAAATCGTCTCATCGGGTCCAACAGGAGCATAAGTATCAAAAGCTTCTCTAACAGCACAAATGTGGCGAGTGGCTCCAGAATCAATCCACCACTCTTTAGGATTGCCCACCAAGTTGCATTCGGAAAGCATGGAATATAAGTCATCAACATCATCATGCGTTTCAACCATGTTTGCTTAACCCTTATTCTTGTCTTTCTTCGGAGCACGACACTCCGTAGATTTGTGTATGGTTTTTCCACAGTTGTAGCAGTTTCCACTGAACCGCTTCTTGGTTGGATTGTATTTTGGTCCGGAAGCCTTCTTCCTATTATTGTTCTCTTCAACAATATTTACTCTCATTATTGTTGAGTTCCCATGGCCTCTCTTTTCAGCAGCTTTGTTGTCCTCTTCGATTCTCAACCGAACAATGAGATCTTCAAGGGACGTCTCCTTACGTTTGTGTTTCAAGTAGTTTTTGAAGTCCTTCCACAAATGAGGCAACTTCTCAATCATCGCTAGTACTTGGAATGTTTTATTAATGATAAGGCCTTCAATGAAATTTCTGTTAGTAAAACTACTAAGATTACTACTTTCAACATCAATATTAATTTGATTTACACCTTCAGCAAGGAGATCGTGAATAATCACTTACAATTCCTGGACTTGGATAATAACATACTTGCTATCTATCATTTTGTAGTCCAAAAACTTTGCAGAAACAAACTTTTTCAATCCGACATCTTTGGTTTTGTATTTATTTTCAAGCGCAGTCCATAGTTCCTTTGACGTTTCCACGCCACTATAGACGTTATACAAAGCATCCTCCAGCCTGCTTAGAATATAATTCTTGCACAAAAAATCTGAATGCTTCCACACCTCAATCACGAGAAAGCGTTCAGTTTCTGGTGTTTCATCGTACAACACATGAACATCTTCCTTGGTGAACTTCTGGAGACTTAGAGTAGTCAAATAGAAGAACATCTTTTTCTGCAAGTGCTGGAAATCAATCCCGAAAAATTTTTCGGATTTCTTCGTTGGTGCCAATGCTGCCGGTGTTGTTCGGCTCGTTGAGGCATTAGCATTTACCATCGAAACAGCTTGGTTTCTGTTATTATTAGTCACTTCTGTAAAAGAATGACACAAACGTTAAAATCACGTAGATTTTGATCTCCAATGGAGTACAAAACCACAAAGGTTTTACTTTCCAGAAACAGTAAGAACAAATACAGAAAATATATTAAATTTCTTAAGCTTGTTAGTATACTGTATTCGTAAAATAATTTTGGAAATATAAATGAATATAAACAGAAATGAACATAAACAGAAATTATAGAAAACCAATTCTAGTTCACTGAATTAATAGTGTTTTCTTAAGGAATTTAATCCCCTCCTAGTACCCAAGGTTATGGATTATTTCCTCTCAAGATAGAACGAATTACATACCGGTGTAGTGGTAATTTAAATCCCAGTGTTTCAGCGAACACAAAGTTCGAAAGCAAATCACACTTACTTTTGCTTTGTTTGATGCTAAAAGTATGCAGAAGGAGAAGAAACTCAAAAAATTATAGTGAAATTCTGAGAAGAATAGTGTTGTATTTATCGCTAAAGTTGGGCTGAATCTGAAGAGGTGCAACTCATCAGAATGGTTGTTTATGCAAAACGACCACAACATAAATGTATTTACATAAATGGCCATTTACTCAATAATAAATCAATCGATCATTTGATTCGAAGCCTAAGCCGAAGCCGAAGCCGAAGCCGAGCCGAGCCGAGCCGAGCGAGCGAGCGAGCGACGATGAAGATGACGGCGGCGGCAGCTGCGGCGCGAGGCTTGCCTTCTTCTGAACTCTTTAAGAGCTAGAAGAAGATAAATTTCTTATACACCCATAAAAAACCTCTTCCTCTTCCAATATGGGACAATGTCCATTTACCAAGGGAGGAAACTTAAAATTTCACTCAAAAATTTTATTTTCCTCCATTTCCCATTCACCATCTTTTAAGTATTTAATATATTAATTAAATACATAAAAAACCCAACAGCCACTTCAAATCGCTAAAGAGACTCGAGCAACCGTTTCTTCTCATCTCTTAGACGTTTTGCTCGTATATAAGACTCGCGTCTTTTTTAATACTCTTCTCCAGCTGTCATTTTTCTAGTGTCCCACATGTCTTGCCATGTCAGTCACATAATTAATTTCACGTATAGTATTTCTTTTTTTTCCAATACACCGTGTAAAAATTAAAAGATGAAAGATAAGTACTAAAGTATTTGATAATAGTAAGTTTTGGGAGCAAATTAGTCGAAGAACCTAAAGGGTAGATCAAAAGTCCGAAACATGACAGAATATTCATCAGTATAGGAACTTAATGTTTTTAATTTTATAATTCAATTACATCTTTTGAATATTATTTATGTTATTTTTGAAAAAGTTTGTATTCATTGATATAGAATACACGCGCATCGCGCGTACTCTAAAACTAATAAAATTCAAAAGTATCTGGCCTGATACAATAACAATAATTCGAGTTTTTTTTTAGGGGTCATTTGTAAATAAATTTTGTTACAATGATTTAAGTCTCTCTTTTTTTGGGGTCATTACTGAGCTAAGAAGCTTTTTGTTACAACGATTCTAAGTCTTACCATAATGCAAGTTGTGGGGGAAGTGCATGGTTGGCCACTAATAACATNTGTCCTTAACTTTTGAACTTGGAACTGTAAGTTCAGGACCTATTGTCTTTAAGTTTTGAACTTGTTAGTCTAAGTTCAGGACTAAATGTCCTTAACTTTTGAACTTGAAACTCAACATTCAGGATCAAGTGTCCTTATCTTTTGAACTTGTAATTGTAAGTTCAGGATCCATAACGTAGTAGAAAACCAAATGTTATTTGTATCTTTTCACAAAAAAAAATTACAATTTACATATAAGATTTATGTCAGATTTGGCTTGGATGCAACATTGATAAGACAGATCTACATAACCTTTTCATTACTAGTCTTATGAAAATACAAGTAATGAAGATTTAGTTGCTTGTCTGTATGAGCAAAAATAATTGCAATTATTTATGTATTTCTTAGTAAGACTGAGAGTCAGATGGGGAACCTTAACTAAGGATAAAGCCCAAGAGTTGGAAGGGCGGTTATCGGCTATGGGGGCTTGGAGGAGCAGTGGTAATGCGAGCACTATGTGGTTAGTGATACCAAATTGTATAAGGGAGGCTGCGAGAAAGGTGTTAGGGGTCTCGACAGGCATATATGGTAGGCACAAAGGAGACTGGCGGTGGAGTGAAGTGGCCCAAGGTAAAGTGGAAGCGAAGAAGGTGGCGTACCTGAAGTTAGTGGGGAACACAGGTGAGGACGAGAGGAGAGCATGCATGGAGATGTATACGGTAGCTAGGAAGGAAGCTAAGAGGGCAGTCATGGAGGCTAAGACTACGGCTTATGGTCGTATGTACGAGGAACTGGGGAAAAAGGTGGGGAGAAGAAGTTATTCAGGTTGTCCAAGTTGAGAGAGAGAAAGGCTCGGGATTTAGTACAAGTGAGATGCATCAAGGATGACGACGGTAGAGTATTGATGGAAGATGCCCAGATTAAGAGGAGATGGCAGACT